>JABCKK010000002.1:216831-342639 GCA_018221785.1 Calocybe gangraenosa
TGTCTACTGCTAAACGGGTGGCAAGAATGGTGAGTATGCATATGTGTGATTTGAGTTAATAATAATAATAATAATAACACACAGGAACTGCATGATTCCAACTTTGGGCGACGGGAAGAGATTCACCGTGTGAAAATACGTAACAATAAATAATAAATAATAAATGATGTCATGATATTACATAATATTCTAGTAAAATCTGGCTCGGGTACATACTCCGCCTTGTCAGTTGTCTCGTAACCGTTCTTCCCTCCTTTCGCCGCCATGGATAACACTGACTGGGATAATGTTCTCCAATACGTCGCAGAGCCGCTCGACATGGACACTCCCTTTGGTGACAAGCATATAGACCGGTCAGACTACAGCCACCAAGTACCAACCCCTCCTGTACGTTTTTGAGTCTTTTCCTCTTCTTTTTTTTACCTTGGGCCCTATCATTCATCTCATCTCTATCTCATAGTCATCGCACGACGGCTCTCCTCTGCACGAAGATCCCCCAGAGAGCGACACTTTGGTTTCTGTTTCTACTACTTTTTATCCAGGCGCACAGTATCAATCTCTCCTCCCAGATGTCGTCTTGCTCTCCTCCGACACCGTGTTTTTCTACGTCCACTCTCATCTCCTGCTTGCTGCCTCAGACAACGGCTTTCACTCTTTACTTTCCCCCTCACCCCCGTCATCAAAAGACCACGAGCCTATAGTGGACGTTCCTGAAACTTCTGATGTGCTCAACATCATCCTCCATACAATTTACGACATGTCATGCGCCCATTACTCACCCTCTTTCGCTCAGCTATGCACTTCTGTCAGACGACTACCTTTCTATGGAGTCGACCCAAAATCACGAATCAAGTCTTCTACTCCCCTCTATACGCTTCTGCTGTCCCACGCCCCGCTCTATCCCTTGGAATTATACACGCTCGCATCAAATTTCGATCTCTATGAACTTGCTGTCTCAACCTCGCCACATCTTCTCTCCCTTCCCCTCTCTTCCTTAACAGACGAAATGGCGGAATCTATCGGCTCTGTGTACCTAAAACGCCTGTTTTTCTTGCATTTCGGTCGAGCTGATGCCCTAAAACGTGTACTGCTATCACCGCCACATCCCCATGCACCGACCCAGCGGTGTGACTTTTCAGACCAAAAGAAGCTAACGAGGGCATGGGCCTTAGCCACCGCTTATCTTGCTTGGGATGCAAGGCCAGGTCCGTGTTAACATATCTCGTGATTTGTTTCTAACCTAGCGTTGAATCACCAGACCTCGCCACAAGTACTATAGAGTCGGCTTTAAGACCATTGGAAGAGCATCTAGGTTGTGAAGACTGCAAGCAAGCCCTCAGAGAACGCATAAAAACCCTTGTGGTTCAATGGTCGATAGTCAAAGTACGTTGGTATTGGCTGGAGCTTTGACGCAAGGGCCCTACTGATATACTGGAATCGCTTTTCAGCGAACAATCTGAATCTTCAAGCTGTAATCTATCTGTATTTTTTCATTTTCGGCAAATACCTTTACCGCCACACCAGCATCCGTCTCCTGCCCTGTATCGACGCCGTCCTGCCACAAAACACGTAGCGCTCCTCGCGGTCGCACCCTTTTTCTGCATCCCATCCAATGCCTTACCTTATTCGCTACATCCTGCATTTCACCCAATGATCGACTGTACAACTCTTGCACGCCAGCATATTCGCAATCAGGGCATACCCCAGTTTAAAAGTTTTGTAACATGTATCACTACCATGCCTCACACAGATCAAACATACATGCATATTGGTCTCTTTGCTCGCCTCGCATACACGCGTTTGGGGGAGCACACGCTTGCCATACTTATTATTTTTACTATTATTTGGTCAGCTTATACACGCAATAAATTGCCAATGATGCGTTCATGACGTCATGCTCAGCGAGTCTTCTCTTCCGCGAGAATAGCATCGTTTAACTCGTCCAACGGTGCCAGCTCCTTCTTGTCAATCAATTCAAACTAGCGTTTTGTTCGTTTAGTTGCCCTCGCCCAGTAGCATACACAGCCAACGCACCTCGTTGATGAACAAGAAAAAGTGCCGGTAACTCGTGTTAAGGTGAGCTGTGGCGACATCGTCAGAATATACACAAAAACTTCGTATATTTGCATACCTTCAATGCCCAGCGCGCATATTTGATCAAAGTGATTGCTATATATGTGGGCATATACCCGAAACAATCGTCGCACTATCTTACTAACGGTCTCGCGAAAGTCTCGGGGAAATGGAACACCTTTCTAAATATTAGTAACAGGTGCTCAATAGGAAAAGTATGACAAATGATACACACCAATCTTGTTCGGGAAGATGCTCTCATCGTCCAACAAGCTTTGTGCCCAGTTCATCAGCGCATCTACGTACTCGGGGGCAGCAAGTTTAGTAGGCCTCTTATACTTGACACGATCTTCCCATAGGTATTCATAACTGTCAACAGTCAGAATCGTGCCTATGTCTACCCGCGATCTATCCATACCGAGGTCCTGCAGACATGATCGGGCACTGCAGTGACAAACAATCCGTTCAGTCCTTGGACTACAGATGGAAGAACAACCTCACCTCCTGCGCAGTACAAAATTCTGTGATAGTCCCATACAACATGTTTATATGGTTGAAAAAATCAACAGCTAGGGACTATTATTGGAGACCTGGCAGTGAAATGGCGGGGAGACACACCATGCACCGCGAGCCATTCACTCTCGTCCTCTCCCTCAGGCAGCTGAACCGCTAGCCTGAGATTCCCGGATCCCTACGCGGAACCAAGGCCTGATGAGCTATCGCCCGTGTGAGCGTAGACATGTGTTTGTTCTCTCACCAATGTCGCTTCGGCGTACTTTCTCAGTTGATATTGCTTTGTCCCCTCTGGTACATCCTTGCGTGGTTTGAAAGTCCTAGTCTTTCCCCTAGTACGAGTTTATGCTGTACGTTACATGTGTCCCGCATATATACTGTGTAAGCCGCTTACAAGCCGAAAAAGGATGACATTGAGGTTAGAGACGGGGAATGAGAAGGCAATGATCAGGCTTCGCTTATCAAGCAGTCATCTTATCTAATCAAGATGGAATATGACGTAAGTGATAATATATATATACAGACACACCAGTAAATGCACCCCCACGTCTCACGATGCCTTCCATTCTATTCGTACTCACCTCTGCAGACAAAACTCTTCTCGGAAATCAGACTGTGAAGCTAACAAAATTATGATTTCTCACAGTGCCGTCTGGACTGACTATCTACTTGTACATCATAGGGCTGGTATCTACCTGAAGCTGCACATCCTTATTGGGTACTCTCCCCACATTTCAATATCGATTTTGCTTCGCCGAGTGGTTCCAATCCACCAATTGATACGGGTAGTGTGAAAGTGAGTGGTCAATCTTGTGTAATCTATACACGTATTTTTAAACTCTAAGCAAGGCATTCGAAAATGACGAGGGATGTGTGAAGTTTTTGCATGACGAGACGGTGAAAACCAAGTTGGCAAGCGCCAAGAGGCTTTCCGAGGTCAAAGTAGCAGAATATGTGGCTGTTTTCTATGTCGGAGGACATGGTCCAGTCCTGGATTTGGCATTCGACCAGACTAACATCAGACTTGCTTCCGAGGTTTGCACATTGGTCGTATGGGAAAGACCAGTTGATACTGACCATAATGTTCAGTTTTATTCGGCTGGAAAGGTAACTGCTGCCGTTTGCCACGGTCCCGCGTGAGTGCTTACGCTTTTTACATTACTGCACCATTAAATTGTCACAGCGCTCTGGTTGGTGCCGTTGACGCATCGGGCAAGTCGATCTTCGCAGGAAAGGCCTTCACGGGCTTTTCAAATGACGAAGAAGCCATAAGCGGAAAAGGAAAGGCAAGTGCACGCACGCCCTATCAAAGTTGGGAAAAGAAAGATAATTAGCAAATAATCACAGGATATTCCTTTCCTCTTGGAAGATAAGATTCAGGAACTTGGCGGAAAGTACGAGAAGGCTACCAAGACATGGGCTGTGAGTGTTCCACGGTTTGTTGACTTTATTATTATGAGCTCATGTTACTACAGAGCCATGTGGTCGTCGAAGGAAACTTGATGACAGGCCAGAACCCGGCTTCAGCTGGTCCACTTGCTGACGAAATTCTCAAAGCCTTGAAGTAAGTCAGTGGAAGCAGTAACAACGAGACTTGTGTAGTTGTGGTATATGAACTCTCCACGCGACCAAGATAATTGATTCCCTTGTGGCACCAATCAGTTGTGCGCATAGTCTCCTTACAAAAACTTAAAAAAGAAGCAAACTCATTACATCGTTATACAAATTACACACCAATGTCACTTTCATCAGATGAATGCCACGGACATCACCCAACCCTTTTTCAACGTGAAGCCATCCAAGGCAGTTTTAGCAGTTGAAGCCAGATCTGGAGTCTCAAACGTTACTTGTGCTAATTTCACTTTTGCGCCTGCTGCATTTTGTGTTGGTGACCACGTTACATGTGTAGCCAAGAAGCCTTGGTATCTGCAAGCTGTGATCAGTATGATGATACTACATGACATGTCGTATGGGCATACTGCTGGAATAAAACGGCGAGGACTTCATCCGTAACCTCTTGAGGCAGGTTAGTACATAGTAAACGCGAAGAAGGCTGTCCTGAGGCGGTTGGTATCGTCATGGCTTCCGAAACAATTATTCGTGAAATACAGTAGATTACGCAACAAGAGTAGCTCCACGTACAAGCATTGTTACTGGCTGGTTGTGCTGATTCCTCATCTTCGTCAATTTCCATCTCCTCTTCGTCCTCATCTGCCTTTTCCCGCTTCGCGGTCCTGTCTCCGTTGTCATTATCTTCCCGTTGACGTTTTGTATTTTGGGACACGAGGGGTCCAGTATTAACGTTACTTGGCGGTACAAACGATGGGTCGTCTCGCCGTAATGTAGCATACGACTTGGTTTTGGCGTAATCGATGTGCTGAGGTCATGGGTTGCATGATTGAGCCATAGTTGAGGGAAACAGATGAAAGTAGCTCTCACGAGTGGTTTCTCATAAAACACCATTCCCTCGCAAGCACGCAATGCAGATGTGGCGCCGGCGAGATCTGTGAAGACGAGAAAGGCTTGACCCCTCATGGACGTACTTTTTGAAGCCACTATGTCGATTATTTTCCCATAGGTCGTGAATAAGGCGTAAAGTTGAGTTTTTAGCTCGTCCTTGTTGATTTTATCGTTGAGGTTGTTGATGTACAGCGTATTATTAGGCTGGTTGGTGGATACGGCCATGGTTGTGGCTGGAACCAGAACTTTTTTCAATATTCCCACGGGTGAAATATGGCTGCCTTCAATTAAAACGCTTGCTTGCTTGTACATAGCTGGCCATTCATTCTGGACTCGTCGCTCGCTGGTGGAAAAAAAAAAAATTCTGTCCCATTTATTTCTTAATTTCCTTTTTCCATTTTCTTCTTAGAAAGTGCGTAGCCAGGTCGTGTTCTCCAGCCTTATTATGTATGTCCTTGGGGATATCCCATCCCAACCAACGAATGTGGCCTGATAATGCTCAACAGATTTTTTGAACCGTCTTCTGACCACCGCACTTACGAGCCTAATAAGCTGATTATTCACTCAGATGAATGCCCTCATCACTACGGAACGGATCCATCACTACCTCGCCCCTTTCCTCTCTCTCTCGTATCCCGTCACGACGCCTAAAAACCCAGACTCCTTCCCTAATTCCGCGTATTATAAAACCGGTGTCAAGGACCTATGCTTTATGGTAACATGCATCGCTGTAATGGCTGTATTACGGGACGCCTTCAGGCTATGGGTTTTCGAGCCTTTTGCACACTGGAAACTGTCCAGGGATTTGAACAAGCGGAAGAGGTCGAATGCTTCCAACGGCGTAACAAATGGCAATTCTAATCATCATACGCACAGCTCTCCTGTTCGACACGTCGGCGGCGTGTCGAACGGAAACGGCCACGCTCACAATGATGCTACGAAGCCGACCTCGAAAGAACTTCGAAAGATGCGCAGGAGCGTTCTCAGATTCGCAGAACAGGGCTGGTCGGTTATATATTATACCCTACAGTGGTCTTTTGGACTTGTGCGTTCCGATGTTCTTTCAATCGCCTTTTGAAAAGAAAGCTTTTTTCAGTATATTCATCGCAATCTACCAACGCGAATATTTGAACCGACAGCCCTATGGCAGGACTATCCACATATACCCCTAGCTGCTCCTGTCAAATTATACTACCTCTCTCAGACTGCATTTTACATTCATCAAGTACTGATCCTCAACGCTGAAGCGCGGCGCAAAGACCATGTTCAGATGATGACCCATCATGTCATAACCATCATCCTAATGGCTTCGAGCTACTTTGCGAACTACACTCGCGTGGGTTGTCTCATCATGGTGCTCATGGACTGGTGTGACATATTTCTACCCGTCAGTATAACCACCATCTTTCACCTCATTTAGAGCTGACTAGTAGCGCAACAGCTTGCCAAAATGATTCGTTATATTGAAATCAGTCAACTGGCTTGCGACCTGACTTTTGCCTGGTTCCTCGTTTCCTGGCTCATTACACGACACGTCCTGTTCCTCTTCGCCATTATTTCTACTTGCAGAGACGTTCCCTTGTACATCGAGTTCAAATGGTCGGTTGAGGAAGGCCATTACTCACCCAAAATGGCTTGGTTGACCTTTGTTGTACTTCTGTGGGCTTTACAAGTTCGTTTCTTGGCACTTGGATCAATGACATTGCCTGACTCTAAAAATCGTACAGATTATCCAAATTATCTGGTTTGGTATGATTTGTCGGGTTGCATGGCGGGTCCTCACTACAGATAAGGGTGCATCTGATGATCGCAGTGATGACAGGTAAGAAACTAGCAAAGAGCGCATTGAATGTCCCGTAGCTGATATGATTCCAGTGACGGCAAGGAAGAGTAGATACAGAGGATCTGGACCCCCCCAAAAATTAGACCGCTTGATGTTTCCATTATGGCAAAGTAGCACATAGAGACTGGTTGTTTGCGAAAGCGACACTACTTAAATATAAATATCCGAATCTGTTAATGAGTGACTCGATGACTGATCATGTGATTCACTTATCTGGTCAGCCATCCCTGCTTGGTGCTATTGCGTTACTTGGCCCGTTGTTGGTCGTTTGCTGCGGCATATCTCTGTCCTCTCGACGTCTTGTCCATACGACATTCCTCACTATTCAACCTCTGTAAACGTTACCCCCTATGATGGCCAGCTTGATGAGTTACTTCGGCGCTCGGCGCGATCCCAAACAATCAGCGAGGGATGCTATAGTCACACTACGCCAGCAACTCCAAATGATCGAGAAGAAAGAGGAATATTTGCAGAAGAAGATCGATGACGAACTAAAGAAGGCGAAAGCAAATGCAGTATCTAATAAACCAGGTGTGATGTCCGATAAATCAGCAGTGGTTATGGCTGAACGGTACTCCGTGTGCGCACTCAAGTCGCTACGGCCGCACTGAAACGGAAAATGGCAAGTGAAGCAGAGTTAGACCGTCTTGCTGGGACCAGGCTACAGCTTGAAATGCAAGTCAATACACTGGAGTCTGCAAATCTCAATGCGGAGACGCTTGCTGCCATGAAAAAGGCCTCAGATGCATTGAAGGTCATCCATGGTAAACTGTGAGTCGCATAAATCCAATGATGTAGATCTAGTCATGATTCTACTTCTTTTCAGAGATATGAACAAGGTAGATGCGACAATGGCTACTGTAAATGAGCAACGGGAACTAGCAAACGAGATTGCTGATTCCCTTGCAAACCCCTTGAATGGTGGTTTGGACGTCGACGAGGTAGCTATCAATGCTATACCTATATGGCTTGGTTTGACCAATGGTTCACAGGATGAGCTCAAGGCACAACTTGAGGAGCTAGAGCAAGACGAATTGAATGAACGGTTGAGTGGAGCCGAGCGTGCACCAGTACACATGCCAGCAGGCACAAGAGTAGAAGGTATTTACCACCTCCAGGATGTTAATGAACCTTCCTCAACTCTAGCACTAGGACAACGGCAGCCTGCTGCTGTAGCGGAAGATGATGAAGAAGCACAACTCAGGGAGTTACAGGCTTCTCTAGCCATGTAGCCTTCTTCTCTTGGATATATATACATATTAGGTCTCTGCACGTTTTTGTTTTTTGCATCCACTTGTTTAAATATCATTTTACACCACAGCATCTATGCACCCATCATATTAATGGCTGAGCCTGCAAGATAAATGTCCGTTAAGAGTACAGGCGGAAGCAGACACAGCAAACGGGGTCTGAGAATACAATGTTAAATTAAGGAATTGAATTGTAGGTAGTTTCTTTGCAATGGTATCAATGTGTATGCGTAGTGAGGTGGAATATAATAAACTATGACCCAAACGTGAGAAGTCGGGTCTATGTTCGAGGAATGTTATATGAGACAAGGTAGGCGTTATGAAGCTAAACCTCCCATAGAGCGCAAACCTAGGACACGACGGACGTCCGACGTGAACCTCAATGAGTCAAGGACAGGTAAGAGGTCTAGAAGAGCTTCGTCTGAAGGATCATGTGTCCAGCCTTCAATGGGAATGCCATTGGCTAGCGATTTACGAGAAGATTAGCCAGCTACAGGATTCCCGGAAGCAATCACTTGCCTTCGTTGACACGGTAGCTAATAGGAGAATTGTCGACAAGGCACACACGCGAGAGGTCGGCTTCAACGATCGTCAGGTCTTTTGTGAAAGACCCGTTGGGTAACTGTGTGCACGACTTTCTGGAGGTCAGATGGTAGGCGACTCGGGGTGACATCCTTGCTCACATCTCGAAAGAAACGATGCCCTAGGATACCACGACCGGCATCCAGCCAGTCGATCACTGGATCGGCATACTCCTGCATGGAAGCTGTAAAGATTACCAGGGTGTACCACCCAGACACCTGATAACTGGATTAGTTGATACAAGGTTATGCAAGGCTGGCACAAACCGTTCGAAGAAAAAAATCTACAAAGGGTCGCTTGTACACATGGTATAGGGTAGACCTCCCTCCCAGCACCACCTCGACCATATGGCTTGCTCCCTTATTTCTACCATTGAACGTTCCTAAACCAAATAGCCCTGGTCCGCTACCAGTGGGGTGATTCATGGGCCGCGATGTCGAATGAATCAGGGTTTCGTCTAAATCAAGCACAAGAGTTTTGGGTAGATGAAATGGGGTCTTCCTGGTTCCAGAAGGTGGTGTGGACGATCGAGAGGCGGCCAACGGAGTTTCAACGACTTTTAGATTGGCTACGTACGGGGATGCTAGAGGATAATATGGTAGCGGCTGGTCCTCAGATGTTGGTCTAGCAGATGGTATCGGGTCTATACTAGTGTGATTAACACCAGTAGGAAGCGAAGGGTCAGTAGATATGGGGTGTATAGTATCATGGACAGTTGGATGGCGGTGTACAACTTCCTCCATCGTAGGCTTTTCAACCTCGATTTGCATCGGCCCCGTGGAAGTAAGAAGTGCCTGACCTCCCTGACCCCAGAGCGACCTCCATGCGGCACGCAAATTATTCCATACGAGAGCCAGCACACGGATAAAGAATATGCGTCGAATGATGCTTTCTACCCGAAGTTTTGAACTGGGCTGAGTTTCGAGGTCAGAAGTAGTCGCTGATGGGGTGACTGCCGTTAGACCCAAGCCTTGCAGGGAGGTAAAGGAAGGAGATGAGAAAGATCGTTTTGGGGCGGTTGTCGATGTACTGGGAGATGGTGAAAAGAGGAAAGATCTCGTCGACCAGGTGCTCACTCGTTGCAAGTGCGAATAAGTGTTGCTCGACCCTTGTCGGTCATCAATGAACGAGGACCGGTCAGAAATTGGAGTCGAAGGTGGAGTCTTTGCAGAGGCTAAAACATCGAATTGACGGGAAAGGTAAGCCAGAGAATTCATCTGGATTATCCTTTGAGAGATAAAGAGAAAGAGAGAGAGAGCAAAGACGGGTCGGCTGCTGCGTAGACGCGTGGGACAGGAAATATTAGCCCCCTTTCCCCAACCAGTCCCTTTGATTACCCCAAATAATTTTTATTAAAGTAAATACCCGCGTCCACTTCCAGCTTTCTCTACTTCTATATTTAATATTTTCAAATGGTATCGAAACACAGAGCACATGCTGATAGCGACAATAGCAGCAAGAATACAGATGGAATAAGAGTGGGAATAAGTTGGACCCCATGAAGATGGCCAGACATAGCTGTAGAAAGTTCAGTATCAGTATAAATAGAAATACAAGAGAAAACTCCTCACGATCCAGTAAAATTTCCAACAGTGGCTCCGCAGTTAATGAGTGCAAGTCCAACTGCACGTTGAGATGGCTCATGCGAAATGCTCCCACTTGCCCAAGCCAAAAAACACACGTAACCAGCGTAGGCTTGAGCCATTAAAAACCTGCAAAACATTCAGCCCCCTCAACGACATCATATAAACAATGATATTCTACAGCGATAGGTAACGAAGCACGACGTTCATCGTCGATTTAGCCAGAAGGAAGCCTGATATCCCAACGAGAAATGGGATAACGACGTGCCAGTATCGCTCGCCTATATGGTCCGAATGCCTGCGGAAGGGCTTAACTGGGCACACGCTGAAGAAGTGGCAATCTACCTTGACAAAGTCACCGTAATCATTGTAGAGACTACCCAAGGAGGTGCGCAGAGTAGCAGAGTCATGTTGTCTTCGTAACCCATCGTCGCGCTTAACGTCGGGAAGAACGCGTTGAAAGACAAAAAGATGCACATAATCCCAATATTGAGGGCCAGCCACCAGACTTTCCAGTCTACCAGTGCTGACAAGAACTCTGCCCAGCTCATGGTCCTATCATTCTTGGTCACAGGCCCTGCGGAATCAAGGCCCATGCTGCGAATGTGATGAGGATTAGTAGTAGCATCTTCTGACATCCTGTGTATTGCGAGTGCCCTTTCGGCTGAAGTGAGCCAGGTAGACTGACTCTCAGGGAAGTCAGGAAGAACGAATACAGCCCATATGGCCACTACAACGGTCAAAAAGCCTTCAATAAAGAATAACCAGCTGAAAACAAGTCACTTAAACCACGGGCATGCGCAAAGAAGTGCTTACCGCCAAGCGGAATAGCCGAGAATGCCGCCCATGATGGCCAATATTCCAGAGGCGATCAACGTGCCGAACGCATTGCTGACCAGGGCGCCACAGAAAAGGAGCGCAGTCCTTTCTGAGATTTCGCTCCGCTTGTACCACTTGGATATAAGAAACTGGTGGTATTTGGTAACGGCGACATTGTACGTGGCATTACACATACCAAAGCACCAGGGAAGAAAGCAGCTTCGACAAAGCCCAGGAAAAACCGTGCACAAAGAGCACCGAAAAAACTAATAACAGATAGAGGATATGTATTGGTATTGTGGCGTGCAGGTGTAAACAACTATAAATCCGAACTTGGTGGTTAGGCCTAAGAAACATCATTAGGTCTATCTATACTAAAACGCCGATTAGACGACTAACCTGTGATAAACGAGATACAACCCCAGGCCACCATACATAATGGCAAGTATATGGAAGGTTTTCCAATGTAAACCAGTAACATATTGCTGCGTGAATTTCCTATCATTAGCGGTAACCGAGAGAATTTGATGATACTTACGAAGGTACTTGCATTACGATATAACCTACGTATAGAATTGAGAGGATGGAGGCGAATTGGTTACCTTCAAGGTGAAGGTCTTCTTCAAAGCCATAAAGTCTCGCCGCCCTGGAGAAGGAGAATGACTTGTAATGAAAGATCGTAATACTGAGTGCGAGACTAACGCAGCATTGTTCCTGTCCATGTCTAGACGTGTGTGAGAATATCTGGTGAGATTGCTGGAATGCTGGAAATGCTGTCCTTACAGTTCAATATATAGATAAGAATGAGCATTGACATACGCCGGTCAAGCTTGCGCAGGAGTGAGCGCTCTAGCGTCGCCTTAGCCTCTGTGTCACCGAATTTCAAGTCTGGTTCTTCTCCTTCACCAGGAGTAGCGAATGGGTCATCATGGTCCCGCTCATTGCCTTGTACTAGTAACACGCAACATGAAGCGTGAGTGAAGAGGCCCACTTAGAGCAGCGAACTTACTTGAAGAAGGATATGAAAGAAGAGGCTCTAGAGAGGACCTCTCGGGTTCGGACATGATGTTGCAAGTCAACTGATATCATGTAAACATTGGCCTAATTATGCGTGACCTCCGTTTAACCGAACCATCATGTCGACTGCTGTCCTTTTGCCACAAACTACTCCTTCTGATTACCATAGAATTGTATCTCCAACTCTGCAAGTGCCTGATGATATCAAAGTATCCATTCCAGTCGGGATACTTGCTTGCCAACGTACACCTTCTCGTTTATCAATCAAAGCCAACTAGTAATCTCGACAAACCCAGGTGATCCCTTTTTACGCTCTCTAGACACCGTTGTAGTCGCAGCGTCAGTCTTTCAACCCGCGGCACCTCTAGCTAAAAAACCTACAAAGAAGACAGTGATCGCACCCGTGATCCCAGACGAACATTTACTCGAAGTCACGCTGCATGATACCATCATCTTTCCTGAAGGAGGAGGCCAGCCTACTGACACCGGAGTCATTACTACTAAATCGAATGGTACTCTCTGGGAAGTTGTTCAAGCAAAGCGCCACGGCGGACATGCTATTCATTATGTTCGGATCAAGGAGTGTAGTGTAGACCAAGCGTTGTTGACCTTCTCACCTGGTGCACGTGTGACAGTCGCTTTGGATGAGGGAGGCTTTGACCGACGTTATGATCATGTATGTCGCTATCCATCGAAAATAGTCCTTCCATAGCGGGGTTCATATTCAACTTATCAGATGACGATACATACATCTCAGCACCTTCTCTCAGCACTCCTTGAGACGCGTCTGGAGCTTCCAACTCTTTCTTGGTCACTCACATCCTATCCTTCTCCCTGCTATGTCGAAATTCCGCGTGGGATGTCGCCCGAAGAGATCGCCTCAATCCAAAATGAAACCAATAAGCTTGTGTATGAGGGCAGAAGAGTACATGTTGAGGTCGAAGAGCTTAACCCAACGCAAGGAATGCGAAATCCTACATTTCTATCCGGTCGTTCTGTTGGAAAGGCCCTTCCCGATGATTATACTGGCGGTATCAAAAGGATTGTTGTTATTGATGGCATAGATCGCAATCCGTGTGTAGCCTTTCTTGAAATTTCACACAGCTATTTAAATTGTCCCTCAGTTGTTGTGGTACTCATCTTCCCAGTCTTCATAATCTTCAACTCTTTCTACCCCCTCATACCGATACCCTTTCTCGTTCGACTACGACAAACGCTAGACTTTATTTCTTTGCTGGTCCACGACTGATAGCTCACCTCACATCAAGTCACAAATTACTTACTCATGCAGCTGCGATTCTGAGCTGTGGTGCTCCCCAGATCCCTGACCGGGTCAACCAGGTTATAGACGATAGAAGGAAAGCTGAAAAGCGTCTAAACGATGTCGAAAGCGAGCTCGCCAAACGCCTTGCTGGAGAAATAGCCCAAGAAATGACACAAGCAACTGGTGTTAACATTTACAAGAAACATGTCCATCGCGTGGACGATTCGACCAATGTTTTGGGATTCTTATCCGCCATATGCTCAGCTTTCGCCGCTCTAGCGGTGAGCGATACCAAGCCCCACCTAGTGGTCCTGACCTCGTCGCCCTCATTGCAGAGCGCGTCTAGCACGACTGTGGTCGTTCTGTTTGGCTCTGACAAGACGAAAGTCCAAGAGATCGGCGAAGGGTTTAAATTGAAGCTTGGGGTTAAGGGTGGAGGGAAAGGTAACAAGTGGAGTGGAAAATACACGGGTGTGTGGCGTGAAGCAAAAGAACACTTAGTGTTTAGAGATTTATTCAATGAGCTTTGAACTGCTGTCGAGATACTTTACACATGGTATTACTGTAGGATACAAACGCAACAAATGGCAGGCACATAAGAAGAAAAAAAGAAATACAGAGCTCACTTGAACCCGAATGTCAAGTTGTCCGCTTTACTCAAACTCGTGCACGCTAGACTGGTTTACCAAGTCAGAATCAGCACACCAAGAATCTTCCGCTGCAGGCGGCGACAGTCACATCAGAATACTCCAACGTGTTCCTGATAGACTTACCAGCATTAAGAGCCTCATCTTCTAGTCTGGCAATTTCTGAGTCTCCTGGCTCATTCTCTAGTCTAGCGATTTCTGAGTCGTCTGGCCCGTCAGTCGATCCCCATTCAGCTTCATACTCCGGTTCTTCGACTCCATCGTCCATGTCACCGTCTACATATTGGTCACCATCTCCCCAATCATCAAGTATATCCGACTGTATATCATCAACAAAAATATCTGCTGGGTCGCTGAAACCGTCGGTGTCCATAAATCCGTCGTCCTCCTCATCAAAATCCTCATCAGGTACATATTCGCCCCCATCTGAGGATTCGTCATCCGACTCGGTAGGCCGAATGTCAATAAATGTATTTCTGCAGCTGGGGCAGTTACCGTGCTAGAAGGAGGATTGGTGGGGGTCTATAAATGCCTTGGAAGACTTACCAGACTCTGTATCCACTGTATGAGGCTGACAAACAGTTTAAACTAAATTAGTTGTAGACACGCGGATAGGTTTTACGCACTCTTTTCTGCAAAATATGTGATTACAGGCCATAAGTTTTGTTACGCCTCCCTCGGGATCCTGAAGTAGGAAAATGGAGGAAAATGAGGTGAGGCATATCGGACATGAATCTTCGCTGTCTGGAATATCTTTGGCAGTAAGCACAGGGAGGCCGGCGACGATGGCGTTGATACGGTCAAGGATGTCATTAGGTCGGTTCATGGATGCTGGTTTGTTTAAGTAGAGATCCTTAGTTCGCGTCGCGTCTGTTGACGTCACGTGTATGTACAACCCGTTACCCGACCTATCTGATTCGTCTGATTTCTGTCACGAGTAGCCGCAATTCGCAGCCCCAATCAAGTCGCTGTCATGTCGCAACCATGTGGCAAGAAATAGTCGAGAGTATACCCCAATAACTTCCAAGAACAGAATGAATTATAGCGGAAGAACGGTCCGCTAACTGCTGGTGATTAGAAACCTGGTGGGAGATACTAGTCCGAGGTAACACCACCATGTGAGGCCAGGATCCGATCATGTGCAATGTATCTCCACCAGTAGAAGCACTATAAACTTGGAATTTTGGTTGACTCCACATTCCACGCCTTTCGCCAATGTCGTCTGTCCTTTCCAACGAAAAAGATGCAGAGGCAGTTTCTCCGCCTTACGACGTGAACGCACAGGACCCTGATGCTGAGTTTGGTGGAACACAGGCGCGTCACGAACTAGAGCGGAAATTGCTGTGGAAGGTTGACTTGAGAATGAGTATTTTGATCGTCATATACATCCTCAACTATGTATGTCAACTTCGCAGTACTCTTACCACGGGTTTCAAAACAACTACTCGCAGATTGACCGCAACAACGCTGGAGCCGCAAGGTTGCGTGGTTTTGAGGCTGATCTGAAGCTCCAGGGTAGGTAGTATGACCTATAGCGATTCATGGACAGCAGGGCTTACCAACACGCTAGGTCAAGAATTCGCAACATTGCTATCTATCCTGTATGTTGGGTATATTATCATGCAGGTGCCCTCGTACGTGTTATATCATTTTTCTTGGCTGCGAATTGTAATTTGAGTATTTGCCAGAAACATGTTTTTGAATTGGATTGGGAAACCGTCTCTTTATCTTCCGTTTTGCATGATTATTTGGGGGGTCATCTCTATTTTGACTGGTGGGTTAACTTCTTTAGCACTCACATGATTGGTTAGGCATTGACGCTTATCATGAAGGCATTACTCACAAGTGCGACCTACTATCTCTCGCGTTCCCGCCACTGATCTGGGCGTGATTACATTCTTAGCTTCGTTGGCACACTCCTTACACGATTTTTCCTTGGTTTTGTGGAAGCAGCTTTCTTTCCCGGGGCTCTCGTAAGTATTAACTAAAGATACATCGCATTCATACTGACGGCTTGATCTTCATAGTTTCTCCTCTCCAAATGGTACAAACGGAATGAACTTGGTTTGAGAACAGCCATCCTTTATTGTGGTAATATAATCAGTAATGCCTTTGGTTCACTTATGGCATCTGGAATCTTGAGCGGCATGGATGGTAAACTTGGGCATGCTGCATGGAGGTTTGTATTTCGGGAAATTTCGTATTCGTTGTCACCCTTTCTAAAACATATCAGGTGGCTTTTCTACATTGAGGGCGCTCTAACAGTCGCAATTGCCGTTATCGCTATATTTATACTACCAGACTTTCCCACCACTTCAAGCTGGCTTTCTCCTCAGGAACGTGCGCTGGCTCTCCGTCGCATGGAGGAAGACGCGGGTGTTGGAGATGAGGAGCAGACCGAGGGCAAAGGGAATGGCCTTTGGTTGGCCCTGACAGATATCAAGGTCTGGTGGCTAACATTAGCACTAACCTCTCAAGTGGTCGCTCTGTCATTCAACGCTTATTTCCCAACGTTGACGGCTACTTTGCAATATAGCACTACCGTGACATTATTGCTCTGCGCCCCGCCCTTTGTATTCGCAGCTATTGCCGCAGCATGGCTATCTCAGTAAGTTACCTTTGGAATGTGTTATCATCTGCTGAGTAATTTTACCCACTCAGCCATTCAGATAAAGCTGGCGAGAGATTTTACCACATCTCAGCCTCACTTGGCCTCGGGATACTCGGTTATATAATTGCCATATCCACGATGAACACAGCCGCGCGATACGTATCGCTGTATGTCATGACATTTCAAAGCCTTACCAATTCTGATAGTTTAAACTTTTCAGCTTCCTGATGGCTCAATCCTACGCCGGATTTGTTGTCCTATATGCGTGGACAAGTAACACACTTCCCCGACCGCCGTCCAAGCGGGCCGCAGCTCTTGCCATCATAAACGCCCTTTCTCAACTGGGAAACATCGCTGGATCGTATGTGGCACTTACAGCAAGTGTTTTCCATGTTACTCATCCGTACCCTTGTCTGTAGATACGTTTGGCCAAAACCCTGGGGGCCCACATACCGCAACTCCTATGCCATCTGCATCGCCACTAGCGGCTTGGCTATACTCTTGCTCTATGCGTTCAGACAGTATTTGGTTGTTTTAAACAAGCGATTAGAGGAGGAGGAGGAAGAACAAGGTATCAAAGTGAAGGGATTCCGCTATATCTTGTGATCAACGATTGCTATCGTACTTTGCACTTGGAGTACCTGATCGCTACCTACTTAAGCCGAGCTGCTGGCGATAAATAGCGTTCATGTGAATAAAAGTTCACGTGGAGTAGTGTCGGGTAAACCACGGAAATATCCTATAGTAAGTTGCTCTCTCGACATAGACCGAAACCAAGAAGTTCCCAGTCACCGCCATACACATGCCTTATAAGTCCACAGCTACTTATCTTACATCTTTCATCTTCACCCGAACATGGTCGTAACTCGCTACCTTCGAGATTGGTCTTTTACTCAGGTTGGCGGTGGTGCGGGAACAGCAGATGGGGAATGGTTACAGACATCTGATTTTCCAACATCTGTGCATGTGGAATTATTAAAGTTAAAGAGAATTCCAGACCCTGTGAGTATTTTCTTGCCAGAAGTAGTTTCTCAACTTATTCGCTTTACACCGTCAGTTTGTCGGTCTCCATGAATGGGACGTACAATGTTCGTCGAAGCTCGAAAATTTCAACGACATGGTTTCTCAATGATTTTTTTACAGGGATAGGAGAAAGCGAATGGGCCTTTAAATCCATATTCACTGTTACTGAGCACGACCTACATTCGTCTCATATCGATCTAACCTTTGAAGGTCTCGATACTTTTGCCAAGGCAGATCTAGTGAGTCTCTTACACCCTGGACACGATCAGGTCTAGAAAGTGTTTGCAGAATGGCCAAAGGATCCTTGAGTGTGTGCCTATGATATGCTGCCAACTTGGACTATGAATCAATTCTTTCTGCACAGAACAAGTAACCAATTCATATCGCACCGGGTTTCAGTCAAAGAAGCGCTCAATGTCGGGGCAAACGAGATATTGTTGACATTCGAGAGCGCGTTTCTTAAAGTAAAGCGCTACCTTCCTCGAATTCGAGATGTCACCTTAATTGGAGTTCAGGGAAGAGATATCGAAAAACAATATGGAAAGCTTGCGCTCTGGAATGGTGATTCTAGCCGACTTCACGTGCGCAAGGCACAGTACAAGTGCGTTCGTTGCCAATATTCTTGGGATATTTCTCATCAAGCCCTGCTACTGAAGCTATGGATGGGATTGGGGTAGGTTCAGCTGTGTTATACCTACCGCCTTGATTTAACAGATATACATAGGCCCATTATTGATGACAGTTGGGCCCTGGAAGCCTGTCTCGCTTCAGTTATATGAGAGTCGCATAATCGAGTTGGACGTCAGAAGTCAGGTTTCAGAAGCACTAGATGTCACACTCACTGCAGAGCTTACATTTTCTGAGAATTTGCCTGGGTTTGCCTCGTTCATATTAAAGAACCACAGTGGCGCAGTCGAGGCTTCCTCCATCAAAATCCCGACTGCTGCAAACCGTGTCAAAATTAATTTTGAATTTCCAGCTGGAAAACTTGATTTGTGGTACCCTGTCGGATATGGACAACAGCCACTGTATAGTATCGAGGCCGAACTAGCCGACGAAGTCAGTCTTCATGAGATCAGTGATAGGCATGACTAGTAAACATTTGTTGTTTAGAACCAGCAAATTCTCGATATCCAAACCCTGAATATTGCATTTCGCCGTGCTCGTGTGGTGCAGGATAGATTAACTGATCAGGAAGGGCTTAGTTTCTTTTTCGAAATCAACAACGTGAGGATATTCTGTGGCGGTACGTACTTATTTTGTCTTTGTTATTCATTCTATTTACTTACCCCATTGTGTTGGAGGATCGAACTGGATTCCTGCGGACTCTTTCTTGACGACGTGAGTTATCCTCTTTAGCCTGTGTCCTCTGTTTTCAACACAATGGCCAGTGTCACCCCCGAAAGATACCGGGCGTGGTTACAACTTATGGTTCAGGGTAATCAGAATATGGTCCGTGTTTGGGGCGGAGGTATCTACGAGAATGATGCCTTTTACGATGCCTGTGACGGTACGTTCTTCAATGCTCATATACAACTGTAGGCCAACACCACTATACAGAGCTTGGCCGTAATTAAAATTATAGCCCGATACCACAAATCTCCCTGACTTGATATATTCAGTTCTTGTTTGGCAAGATTTCATGTTTGGATGTGGCCAGGTGCTCGACTCCTTTTCCTTTGAAACCTTCATGTGATTAATCAACACATCCTACAGTACCCCGCATATGACTCTTTCCTGGACTCTGTCACGTTGGAAGCCGAGCAGAACGTGAAGAGACTTCGTCATCATCCCTCCGTCGTTATATTTGGTATGCTCAACCCTAAGTAAAGTCTGTAACAAGTTGATGAGGATTGGCAATAGCTGGAAATAATGAGGGTGTGTAGATCAACCCTTTACAAGATTTGCTGACACCTTTTGCTCCAGACTACCAGATTGCTGAGTCTCTCAAACTTGAATTGGATTATGACGACGAGACATCGGACTTTCGCAAAACAAATTTCCCTGCACGCTATATCTACGAGCGCACACTGCCTGAAGTTGTCAAGAAACACAGCGATATTCACTATCATCGCGCCTCACCATACAGCGGACAAGGAAAGCCCACGACGGACAAAACTCTGGGAGATATCCATCAATGTAACTGCATCTCAATTGACTGGTATAGGTGATTTTAAGAATCTGCTTGTGTCCAGGGAACGTTTGGCATGGCTCTCAAGAGCCCTGGCACAATTGGGATATCTTAGCCGGCCGGTTTGTTTCCGAGTTCGGCATGTAAGCACGCATTGTATTGTTTAACTGTTCTCAAATTTAAGCGGTAGCTCAGGGAAGGCTACCCCGATATCCGTACAGTTGACTACTGGCTGGGTGGCGATAGGTCTGAGCGGTTCCCACAATCTAGGTCTGCTCGTTTCGCGCTTTATTGACAAAGTGCTTACTTATCGCCTACCTAGGATTAACAATAATCATAACAAGGCCGACGGGTTTGAGCGCCGCCTCGAACTATATCTTGTTGAAAATTTTAAGCACTCGTTTGAAATGGAAAGGTATCCTTGTGTGACTATGCAAAGATGGACTCGTGGCTCAATCCCTTGCCATAGTTATGTGTATTATACCCAGATTATGCAAGCCGAAACGCTCGCTTCTGCCTTTCGACTTTGGCGCAGGAATTGGAGGGGAAAAGGCAAGGAATACACTGCGGGGGCACTAGTTTGGCAGGTAAGACAAGTAACACCGTCTCAGTCATTTCCAAACCTGCTTTGACAGATCAATGATTGTTGGCCTGTTACCTCTTGGTCTATCGTCGACTATTTTATGAGACCCAAGCCTGCCTTCTTTGCCGTGGCTCGAGAGCTTCGGGCATTCACGGTTGGTGTGACCAGGAAGGACCACAAGAAGTTCACAAATGACAGATCAGCCGCAACTTTCGTCATAGAAACAAAGCTCGAAATCTGGGGCAATAATAGTACACTTACCGACAAGGCAGTTACGCTCGAAGTCACGTCTTTTGATTTGCATTCAGACTGGAGGGACACGTGGTCGAGGGAAGTGGTCCTTGCGCCGAATTCGAGTACGGAGCTGTTCAGCGGGAATGTTCCCGGGCAACCAGTTCGAACGAAACAAAGCCAGGTCCCTAGGACTATTATCGTCTCGGCCCGTCTGATCAACGAGAACGGGCAGGTGTTGGGGCGTTACTCCAACTGGTGGGTCAAAGTTTCAATGAAGAAACTCGACGAGTGATTATCGAATTTTCTAGGCCGGAGCCATTCAAGTTTATCAAATTCCCCACTGTTGAGGAGTTAGACTTGAAAGCTATGGTAGAAGGAGAATCAGTCGCGTTATCAACCAACAGACCCGTTAAAGGCATTGTACTGAATGTGGAGGGAGATGATGTTAAATGGAGTGACCAAGCCATTGATCTTGTCCCAGATGACCCTCAGATAATCAAGGCAGCTGGGTTGAATGGCAGGACAGTCAAACTGCGCTTCTTGGGAGATGGAACAGTATAGGCAAAGTATCTGACTATGTACAAGATATACACACAAGGAAAACATTTTTATGAAGGAAGTGAATTGGACTGGGTGTTATAGTTGGCCCTTGCACTTTTCTTTGACAAGGCCGAGCATTCAAATTTTACTCGGGGCTGCTCTCAAAACTCTTGCCAGTGCTTGACTTGACATGCATCTCTGCATAGCATAGCAGTGATTACATAATCATCATAAAGGAATGGAATCAGCCCCAGCCCTGAGAGAACTTGAGAAATGACTGCTCCGCCTGTTCCTCCTCGTCCACATAGCTCTCAAGGATATTCTGTCTCTTATCTCAGTAATTACCCTCCGTCTGCTCCTCCTGTTCCCCCTGTTCCTCATCAATTACGATACGAATCTCCTCCTCACTTTACTGATCCAATTCCAGCACCAAGACCTCACAAAATCGATACATCAATCCCCGCTAATGTAACTTCAACAGCAGCCAGCTCATCTACCTCTTCAATTTCTCATTTTATCTTCTCTTAGATGGCACAAAATCTTGAGGATTACCCAGGAATAAACTATACACCTGGTTTTGCCGCACCTCAACAGCCCTTTCAACGTAGTGCACAACCGCTTCCCCCTCCTCAAGGTGCAAACTGGTCACCTTGGGGCGGTTCTAGTCTCGTCAATACCCCACAACCCGGACAATTCTCAACTTCCACTCCTCATTCACTTCCCCCTCCTCTTCAACAGTTTCCCTTCAATTTCTCTTCTCCACTCCCAGAACCTGCACCTCAGGTAGCTCCCCAGTCCGCAGCGCCATCGCTCACAGCCCCGATCCCTACAGTTGCTATCCTTCAGCCCGCAGTTCCTAATATCCACAACCCCACTTACGATCCTGCTTTGAAAATAGCATGGGCGCGGGAGGTAATTGCTTTAGTGGACAGGACAATCTATACATCTCCTTCAACAGACCCTCCTATAGGCCCTGCAATTATAAACGATCCCGCTCTGTTACGTCTCGCCCAGCTTGCAGTTTCCACAATCCTCCACATCGCAGCTTCTGGCGTCCAACCTGTCCCTCCACACGTTGCCGAAGCCATGTATATCCGGGCCACGTTCGCAGCAAGTGGTGCATATCCTGAACATGTTCAGCACAACCCGCGTGTTGCTTTCCGTGACTTTGAGAGCGCTGCAAGAGCGGGGCATGCCACTGCCTGGTTTAGATTAGGCAGGGACTACGAGAACTTTAACGATGTATCTCACGCCCGTGATTGCTTTGAACGAGGCGTCAAACTAGGTGTCGAAAGCTGTGCCTATGTAAGTTTGTCGCGTTCCTGCCGATAACCCTGCCTTGATCACGCATGCATCACTTTTAGCGAATGGGAATGGCACACCTAATGGGCCAACTTGGTCTCCAGCCCAACCCGTCCACGGCACTTCCGCTTCTTCACCGTGCAGCGACCCTTGCCACTACCACGACACCCCAACCTGCTTATATCTTTGCGCTCCTGCTTCTTGGCGAGTTCACGTCACTTTCAACGCCTGTGCCTGCCTCTGCATTCGCCCCATTCATCCCCCCCGGCTCCACTCAGATATTGGAAGTTCGAAAATACCTTGAGCGCGCTGCATATCTCGGCTTTGCTCCAGCGCAGTACAAGCTCGGCCATGCCTACGAGTTTGCGCAACCTCCCTTCCCCTTTGACCCTCTCTTGAGTGTTCAATACTATAGTTTGGCAAGCCAGCAAGGTGAAGTCGAAGCCGACATGGCACTCAGTAAATGGTTCTTGTGTGGTTCTGGAGGTGGAGAAGGAGACGATGGTGGTTTTGAAAAAGACGAGGCTTTGGCGTTCACATTTGCGGAAAAGGCGGCAAGGAAAGGCTTACCCAGTGCCGAATTCGCTATGGGATATTATGCGGAGGTCGGGGTTGGCAGCCCGAAAGATTTACAAACTGCCATTCAATGGTATAAGCAGGTGTGACTTTTCCCTGTTACATTTTCCACTGTGATTCAGACCTCTTGTATATCTCCAGGCGCAGGAACACGGCAACAACGATGCCTCCGAGCGTCTTGCTGCCCTTTCACAGCCTTCCCCTAATGCTTTATCTAGACAGCAGCACGATACAATTACAGAAAGCAAACTTGTTCGCAAGCGCACACAAGCGAAGCAGCGCTCTGATAGCGTCCTAAATAACGCGCCGTACAATCAGCTACCATTACCCGCTCCGCATCAGCAACAGCAGCAGCCAGCTTATGGCGGGCCACAGGGCGGTCAAAACCCAAATAATAGCTACGCAGGACAGCAGGGACCTCAGCAAGGCGGATGGTCAGATAGCAAAGGCTACATTGAGAATGTTCGGAAATCCTCACTTGGACCCTCCGGTCCTAGGTACCCTAGCCCCCAGCAAACGCCCCAGCTGACGGCTGCCCAGCAATATCAGCAACATTACCAACAACAGTCACGGCCTCACCAGCAACAACAGCCTTCTCCGCCTCTACCGCAACAGCCTCCACAACAGCTTGGCGGGCGACATCCTGCGCACTCGCAGACCCAACCTGTACCCCGACCAGGTACGGGCCCCGGTGTTGGGCCGCGGCCACAATCTTCAGGCGCTCCAGGCGCTGGTCGTGGCGGTCCTCAGTTCCCCAATACGCAACGATATACGCTAACTGATTCCCCAGCACCACTTGGTAGAAAAAGCCCAGGCCCCGCAAGTGGGAGGAAGAGTCCAGCACGGCCCGGTCTCGGACGAGGTGCTGGCGGGCGAGGGCAAAGCTTTGGAGGACCTGGACCACAGCCTCAGAGTCAAGTGCTGGATATCAATGCGAACAATAATGTCGATGACGATGAACCGCCTACACCGCCTGGTGTCACGGTTGGGCTTGGGGGTGGGCAGGTGCACGCACCAAAACCAAGCAAGGGTCCTACGACGTTTGCAGAGATGGGGTTCCAAGGTGCGAAGGCAGAGGATAAGGAGTGCACCATTATGTAGACGCTAGCTTTTTCCAAGTCTCGGGGACTATCACACCACGAAGCTGTTTCCCCTGCTCGAATCTCACTAGCCTTTACTTGTACATTAGTGCGCCTGCGAGCACTGCACTTGTTTGGTACGATTCTAGTCTACCTTTTTTAATCAGAATTGCTTTGTGGTCTGCGTAGATTGTATATATCCTACTTAGTACTTGATATTTTGGACACTGGACTTGTGCGAGTTTCTAAAAGAGGAAATACGGGGTCACATGACGTTGGTTCATGATCTTAGCTCGCGTCGCGGCTGGCAGGCAACTCAGAAGTCACGTTGATCACTCAAAGACTCTGCTCCTACGCTCTTCATCATGTCCGCCTCTTCTACCCCAAACGATTCTCCTATCAACACACCTATCCAGCCCCTGCATAACCCTTCACAAGCAGCTCATATTGTTGTACCTCAAGCCCCCTTGGGGAACGTCGCCAATCAAACACATGGGATGGGTGCAGGAATGGGTGCAAAGGCTCTTTTAGCAAAGAAACTGGCAAGGAACCAGTTCGTTCTATCTTCCGTAAGATTATCAGCGACCCGCAGTGGCTGACTGTCATCCTCAGTAACCCCAATTTTACCTCGCCGACCGACAACCTCATGACTCCTGTGACACAAAAACTCAACGCCGCCAAGAAAAAGCAATTCAACAAGTAAGCTTTCTTCCAACATACCTATTCGGCGCTCTTTACTGATGTACTTCAGAGGGACTAAACCTCTTCAGCTTTTTGCCCAACAAGGAGGTAGTGATGACGAGCCGATCGACGATGTACCCGCTGAGCGTAAAGAGACTGTGGAAGCAGATGCGGAGAATCCCTTCTAGACAGTCACCACTCTTTATCTATCATCAGGCTGGACCTCCCTCTTCGCTTTCTTGACGAACAGTATTGTAGTAGTCATTTCGGTCGTTGTTCAATTGTTCGTCTGTAATTCATTCCAATGTAACGTGTATCACCGCTTGTGTTCAGCCCCCCTCTTCATTTCTTGATTCTTAATCTCCAGGACCAAGTCAACCGTATCTTTCAGTGTACCACGTGATACCATTGCGCAAGCACTTGTTCTCTAATGGAGAACTCCCTCATTGCCAATCTCATGGATGACCATAATCTTCGCTCTGGCCTCGAGCAAGACGGTGTTCCTTCACAGAATCGATCCATAGAAGACATCAGGGAACAATTAGAACGCCTTCGTGATCAAATAATTGTCGATGCAAATCCAGACCAGCTTGATGCTTCGTATGTTACTAGGCGCCCCATCCATTTTATCATGCGCAGCTCCTAATATAGCTGGATAGCCAAATACAGGGCCTTCTTGAGAGCCTACCAAGGTTGACGGAACAAGACATAGTTGCCCTAGGACACCAAGGTAAGCAAAATGAAGCTTTCAAGATTATGGACAAACATCCAGCTTTGTTAGAATCTTTGTGTTCCATCTGCCTCAATCCATACCTTGCTATTCTTTCTGAGGAAGAAATGGCAATTGCCATGGACTCGCCAGCACTACCTATTGAAGACCTCGGTGTAACGCGACTATCGAGACCATGGCAGTGTGGTCATATCTTTTGTCGAAGAGAGTAGGTTATCCTACACTGGTAAATCCCATATGCCACTCACACGCACCATACCATGTGTACAGCATTTCGAAGTGGATTCAAGAAGCCGTAAGCCGTTTTCTTCTGATCGTGTACTTCTCTCAAGCGTCTAGTTTAGCATGATTCATGTCCGATGTGTAGACGACTTCTTGTTGAACCAGGCCCGTCGGGTGCAGTACCTTCGGAACCGCCAGTGGATTCCAGCAGGCCTTTGGCAGAGTTCCAGCAGCAAATTGAAGGCTATATCAATATTTTACGATCCCGGACAACTGGTATAGAACTACCACGAAATCCTATCCTGTCTGAAAATATAGAAGATGGGACTGGTTTTTCCGCCATGTACTCATAATGTAGGAGTTGAATGTTCTATCCATGTGAAGAACATCAAGTCTCTAGGACCAGACATTTATTTTTAAAGTCCATACTACGGTAACAAGATGGAGAATTATAATAGGTTTGTATGCCAAAAGTGGTCAGGTGTCAGAGAACTTCAATCCCATTGTCCAATGTATGAGAAAGTAAGACCCCACTAAAGTTAGAGGACTTGCGTGATTATATATATGAGATGCACGACGAAAGCTTAGACGAGTAAAAGAGATTAGTTCCTGCGGCAGAACCTGAAAAGGTTGCGCTTGAAGAAGTAATATAAGCACTATCCGAATAAATCAGCCAGGGCCCGACCATCAAGACTAATAAGAAACCGTACCCCGGTGAAGCGCACTGCTGCAAGTGCAAATGTCGAATAGAGGATGACACCAAAGTATAGGTTCTGCTTCTCCTGTAGATGTCTTTCATCCGCAGTGGGATCTTTGTTGTTGGGCAAACCATTGAGATTCTCGATGGCAATAGCCAAAGCCGCATTTGTGAGCATCCAAGCGGCGACGAGCCTAGTTCTAAACGTCTTGTTCTGATCATCCATTGTTGGTTTCTCGACTACTTCCTTGACGTCAGTCTTTGTAATGGCCCGAGTTACAGTTTCCTTGAATGCGGCATCAACATCTTCTTGTACTTTGGCGGTGTCAACAACGACAGGTGCGTCAGCGTCTTTTCCTTTGGATGATGAGACTGAAGGCAGAGCTTCGGCCTTGTCACTCCCTTTTGTACCCCAAGACACCTGTTTTATATTTAGAATAGAATAAAATCAGTTAAGGTCAGGAAATGGCGTACATCGTGCAAGTTACAAAAAGCATAGACATTAAGAACATTAGTAAAGCTGGGAGCAAGGCAAAGGTATTGCAGGAAGCTGGAAAACATGTGCCAAGGATCACGCTACATGACATTTATTAATTTGATCAGGCTCAAAGAATATTGAACACTCACGTAGAGGAACGACGCAATGAAGTATATACCTTGAAGGACAAGTCAGCGAACGGAGAAAGATACGGCATGGGTGGAAACCAACCGAATGTGGACACCATTGCGGCAATCAGGGCACCAACAGGAGGGACGAAAAATGTTTTGATAATGTCCGCAGTCGATTTATTCTTTAATAGCTCAGGGATTGCCTAGAATTTAAATATGAGCGGTACTCAATAACAGTCATATATACCGGCATACTGCAAAAGATTTGGCTGTCAGCCAAAATGAACAAACCAAGAGGTAGACTGCAAGGACAGCGTATACCCTGGATTGCCATGCGCGTTAACATTCATACCAATGACCACGCGGAGCAGCTCACCATAGTGTGATGGTATACATCATCCGTTCACCTTTCGGCCGGTTACCTAAAGCAAGGATGAATTGCATCGCAAGGAAAGCCAGGTAGATCCATTTAAGAGCCAAATTGATCCAGTGCGTCTGTAGAGACCCAACAGATGAATTATCCAACCTTAGATGAGATAAACGGGGACGCAACGTACAACAGCCTCGGTACCAAAGATAATGATATTCTGGGTGGGAAGCAGGTCGATGATGATACTGAAGGTGAGCCACAAGTTGGCAAGGGCGAACCAAGAAAAAATCAATGAGAAGATATTGTACTATTGCCAAGACGTGTGAGTGCTGTGTTTCAGCACATGTGAGGACTACATACCAAAGCTTGGATGTGGAGGAAGAACATCCGGAAAATCCCATGGCCAGATTTGTAAAACATGAAGAAGTTGACGAGCGCATACTGTGAGAATCGTGAGCCCAGACAAAGCAGTACTTTGGTTGAACGTACAACTGAAGCAGCAAAAGAACCATTAAGCCATCGACGACGCTGCCCAATTAGTTCTACGGCTGTCTCGGGCACATCGGTTTCAGCTTTGCTAGGCTTGACGTAAGTTAAAGTCCACTGATCTCCTGCTTTGGCGACCAGCTCAAAGCAAAGAATACGATCCTCGGCTGGTTCGAGGAACGAAAAGGTGAGCGGATAAGTCTAGATTCTGATTAGAGAACTTACCCAAAAACATGTTCTTGGTGAAAATATTCATACCGTATATACCTTTAGGCCCAAGGCGATCTGCCAGCGAGTGGTCGCCATGGAAGTACTGGTCTAGGGGTCGCCCCAATATAGCACGGAACCTGTATGCCGAAAAGGCTCCAGGCAACACGGACACATATCCAAAGCTACTTTCCAGAGGCTTATCTGTGGCACAATCGATAAGTTTTAGGTTCCTGTAGCTATTGCTATTACGATCCTTACCAAGAATATTTGACATTTTGTACTCAAAATTCTGTGCAGCAACCAAGGGGTTCAAGAGTTTCTTGCCTCCTTTTATCATAGCATGAATTTCACCTAGATAGCAGGTAAGCAAGAAGGCAGGGCTAGATAATAAAAGACACCGACCGCAGCACCCTCCTAGATTGGCATCATTGTAGAAGGCTTCCCAAAGATAGTATATGGATTTGTGCCCAGGCTTGGTCCCAGCATCAATCAGCACACAGATTTCAGGCTAGGTGGACATAGCCCTTAATTATAATCAGCTAGTTGCGCAAGGGAGACCAGACTCACGTTGAGCATCTTCCCAATTGCATTGAACAACCAACGATGTGAGTTGATTTTTTTTTGATTTTTGGCTTTAAGCACAAATATAATCTGCACCGGAACCAAATTCAAAGGATCGTTGGCCTGAGGAAGAACTAGCTGCGGTGTAGCATCCACTGATAGTTGTGTAGTGTACTGGAATTTGTGTTACTCGACAATTTGTTTGTCTAGGAGAGCTTTTCGCACCTCGAAAATGTGAGCAATAGTATCTTTTCCGTCAACCTGCTTCTTCATTATGCCATCCTGGTACACGCCGACTGTTGCAAGAATGTCGAGAACACTCTTGTCCATGGGTTCAAGGCCGTCCACGATGAGAGCAACGGTAATCTTTTGCCAAGCTGGATTACCCTCTTCTGCAGTCCTGCGCCAGAATTTGGACTGCTTGGTCTTGCAAATATCACGAATATTGAGCATGACGCCATGAAGGGTACGGGCATAAAGTGTTTTGTCCTCGTTATACGACGTGACGGCGATTAAAAGCTCTGTGTCACGATTATACATTTTTGTGCGCAAAGACCAGCCATTGGCCTCAGTGTAGTCGTCAGGGTCACAGGTTGCCGCAGTGTACCGCATATGGCTGCGGAGGATTGAATTGGACAAACAAGACAAACTTGGGAAATGCAACTCACGAGAATTCAGTAGTTCTACCAGAGGACCACTTTGCCTCGATAGCTGAGTGAACTGGAGTAGGCACGGGATACTCAGCAATAAAATTTCCATTAGTGAGCTTGACTTTGCGGGTAACTCCACGCTTGATAGTTTGGCGGCGCCGCCATGCACTCTCTATTCCATTGGTAGAAGTAGAAAGCACTGACTCGGGACGACCACCAGCGTATGGATCACCTAGAGTATTAGGATCCAAAGGACTTTGTGTGTGTAAATTTTAGCGGTTTCTTTTATGACGAGGGTCAAGTAGGACGTACGTAGGTGGGTAAAAACCGCCCGTAAAGCTCTGACCAGATGTCAGAGGTTGCTTTTCTATATATTCGTCGTCATCGTAGTTTTCTTGGCTGGCAAGGTTTGTTGTGCTTGTATAGGGCGTCGGTCGGTTGAATGGAGTCTCAGGCTCTCGAAATTGGGTTTGACGAGGACGGTCTGCAAAAGGGTCGCCATAGTCTGACCTGTAAGAGTTGGAAGAAGGGAGCGGAGGACGCTGGTCAGCCATGATAAGGACGTGTAGTGTCGTAAAGAGGGTATGTTCAACGTCAACACCCAAGCCTTGCTCTTGTTTGCAACGATCTTGTCGGCTAAATATAATCTAGCACCGCTTTTTACCGAGGCCAACCCCCCTAACACCTCGATCCGCTAAGTACATACGCTCATCCAGAGTAAGTATGTGAGGTACAGTACTTACTTGCAAGCAGAGTCTTACTCAAAGATAGACTTTATTAACAGTTCACATGATTCTAGGGCTTAATTTCTCACTATTTTCAAAGTGACAGCAAATCTCATCCCAGACCGGCAGGAATGGTGTTGCTTGCCGGCTCCTTATAACCGGCTAAATCATTTCACTTCAAAGTCAAAACATGTCTTCCCCTTCCCCAGTCATTATCTACCGGTGAGCACAGGCTTTCGCTCGTCACTGGTAAAATTAAACACAGGCATAGGTACGATCTATCTCCTTACTCGCGAAAAATAGACAATCTCCTCTGCCTGAAGAACATACCACACCAGAAAGTGAATGTAAGTCGAGATTGTCAAGTCTTTCACACTAGTCTGGCTACTACAAACTCTCTCCACAGGTGCGACCTGTCCTTCCACGCCCTGCGATCACCGATTTGCTTGGTGTAACATACCGTCGCATTCCCATTCTAGCCATTGGAAACGACGTTTATTGTGATACCAGGTAGCCCTACGATTAACGATTATCCTGTTTAGACTTATCTCGATGCGATTCCTTAGTTTGATATCGTCCGCGCTGGAAAGGCGATTTCCATCCTCCTCCGGATACGGTACCATCTTCCCTCGGGCAAAGCACGGTGGAGCCACAGACACTGGTTTGGTGAAACTGTTTACCAAAATCCATGATGCCACACTGTTTCCAGTCGCAGCTAATCTACTTCCGTGGGAGACACTCTCTCCAGCTTTTATCAAAGACCGGAGCCTGGTATGGTGCTTTCTAACCAAATTGACTATCGGCTTATTTTCCAGTAGCTGTATGGAGCACCAATCGATGTACATCAAATTGCAGCAACGCGGGATAAATCCATAACTACGCTCTCTGCCCATCTGGTACGTCTTTGCCACGATTTCTTCATGAGCCTCACCCATCACTCTCTGTTTCAAGTCTTTGCTGGAAGAACAGCTGAGAGATGGCCGCGAATGGCTATTGGACACCGAGCTTCCATCTCTCGCAGATATATCTGTACATTTCATCATTGACTGGGTCAAAACATCCCCTCCTGGGAAGGTTCTGATTGACGCCGCAGTTTTCCCTAATACGGTGAAGGTAAGTACAATTACGCCTTTTAATGCCCTACCTTAGCACAATATTACAGTGGCTTGGACGTGTTTCAAATTTCCTCGAGCGCAGGCGAGTCGGCCAAGCTGCGGTTCAAGAAATCACGGGGGAACAAGCTGCAACAATTATCGTGGCATCCGCGCATGAACCCTACGATACCATAGGCTTTGTTGCAACAGAGGCTGAACGACTCGGTTTCAAGTTAAATGATCAAGTTCAGATCACACCAGATGATACTGGTAAGTGATGCTACCCACAGGGAATGAGATTATTGGAACTAACCAATCGTCTTTACCTCCACAGGCAGAAATTACCCAACTGTTGGGAAATTGGTAGGTATCACCAGAGACGAGATTGTTATCGAAGTACATGGTTCCAAGGGGCTAGTTCGGTGCCACTTCCCTCAGCTCGGCTTTACTGTTCAAGCTATCAACTCGTCTAAACTCTAATAGTTGCCTTGTGAGTGTAATGGGCGGATTGTGAACCTTGATTGTGTGCCCTCCAGCGATTTGAAGAGTCATGATACTTTTCAGCTATAGGAAAAGCTTTCAAGTTGTATGGTAATCACGCAATACGCAGGTTTCCGGGTTGTATAACATATCTATGTCTTTCTATGTCTTTCTTAGGCTGTGAGGGAAGTTCATTCATGATACTACTACGTGCTGTTCTTCTACATGCTTGGGATTTTGAAATAATTAATTTGATCCGGGTCCGTAGATATTCAAGCACCGCTGTTCGAATGCCTTGACCATGAGTTTCGAAACCTGGTCAAAGAATGCTGAAGATATCGACGCGTACATTGGACTGGCAAACGCGTATGTCAGGTCGAGGGTCACTAATGTAGCTGTTGGGCTTTGGTGGTCAGCGGGGGGTAGAGATCGAATAAATGGATGCAGGGACCCAGTCGATGCTGGTTGGAAGTGCCATGTGGAGGTGAGGGTTTTGAAAAGAGGCGTTGTTGATGAAGCAGCAGCCTTGAAAGATGTTCAATCGACAGCATCGTAGCATAGATCCGAAATAATCTTACCTGAACGGACTCGTATGGTTTACATGTCACTTGACTGGTATACTTCTCTGTGAACGTCAGAAACCCAACAGCCAATTCAGCCTCCATGACGAAAGAAGCCTGAGCATCGCCATTTGTATAGGATTGTCGCCGAGATGGAGATGTGACGATACGGGACCCAGTACAAAAAGGAATGAAGCGATGGTAGGATCCGACATCAGCGACTACATCGTAGAGTTCTTTTTGCGTGTACCTTTCAAGTGAGATAACGTTAGAGAGAAATGCACACGCAATTTGACCAAGCTGGGTTTTTCTCGGCTCACGGGAGAATTTTTCGCTCATGATAAGTTTGGGTTTCTGGATCCACGTTCCAGGGGCTGAGGTGTGAGAGATCAGGAAGGGAGAAGAGTGTTCTATGGCATGCAGGTCCTGCTGACCACCGTGCCAGCAATTTCTGTGGAGACCATGCCGCCGGCCGATACATGAACGTTGAACGTTTAGAACCTCGAAGTCTAGAAAACTTGACACATGTTTGTGAAGTAGCAGATCTGTCAACACCAGCCTAGGCCTACAGCTCCAAAGACTCATTGATCATCTTTTTCTCATTGATACTTCTAATCGTAAAGTTCAAGGCTTGACAACAAAGCTGCTGTAATGTCCAAAGACACGTCCAAACCTCGGCCAAGTAAGGAATCGACGACAACGAGGCCACATTGACATCGATTGAGGATGATAACAGATACCAAGTCTCGACAATGGCAGCCAATGAAAATTTAACAGGGGCCTCACCAGACTGACGGACGCCTCATCGATGTTCTCATCTAAATAGGCTTAGACAGCGCAAACGACTATCACTTCTTATGATGCAATGACAGTACTCGATACTAAAGTCCAGATGTTTGGACAGTTCTGCAAATGGTTAAACTGAAAACAACTTCAACCAACAAATTCAGTATTTTCAGGGCAATCCCGGGCAATCTATTAATGAGTTAAGAACCAGTGGTTTCGCGGCGGATGAAGAGGTGAGTATTCAGACTCACATGACCCTCCTGTTGACATTTGTAGCACGTCTTATTCTTGTTGGCATTCCCCGCCGCAGGACCAGTTGGGGTGTTGTCCAGGATGTTCCTAGCGCCAGGTGCGGCAAGGCAATCCCTACCCCCCAAAAAGTTAGGCCAGATAAAATGTTGAGCCAAAAAACCATACCTAGCCATATGGTTCAGTTCGCCACAACGGTAGCACTTGACGGGGGGCAACGTTGACGTATTCAAGGCACGACCTGGAGGAGGAGCACGGGAGGCAAACCCGGTGCCACCCACGGAGCCGCTAGGACAGGTGCGAGCGATATGTCCAAAACGGCCGCAATTCTATCACGGCATCGTGTCAGGGGAAGGATAGAACTATTCGGCTATCCCTTACGTAGCACTTCTGATTACCACCTTGTTGTTGAACCCTCAAACTGGGACATTCCGCTAGTTACACTGGTCAATAATCCCGATTGGGTATGTTCATAGTCCATGTACCTTGAATATGGCCAACTCCGCCGCAAGAATAGCATTGTTTTGCCGAAACCGTTCGTGGAGACGGACACGCAGAGGACTCGTGTCCCGGCTGACGGCAATTGTAACAAAGCCTTTGATCAGACGAGCAGTTCTCGGCAATGTGACCGACTGTAAATATCGATTGGCATAGAATTGAATGGAGAGAAGATGACGCACGATTGCCACACTTGAAGCAACCCTTCCTGGAAAACTGATATGCCATTCTCAATACAACTTCTGAACTATTCTCGAAAAGTTAATGATGACTCTTCGCATTAGTTCTCGCTCATCGTACCTCGCTTCTCCCTCTACCAGCTAGCCACTTACACTCTATCTTCTTCGTTGAAAGGGGACTGTGGCGAGTGATGGTTGTTGTTGGAAATGGCAAAAGATGTACGGGGGCGTGACGCTGTTAAGGCGAACCGGCCCTAAAGTACCTTACAAAGATATCAGAGGTTCTCCCGTGAAGGTTTTGTTGACCAATCAATCAATCCAAGCATGCCTCTTCTCCATAAATAAGTTTGGAACCTGTTATCGCCCATCGATCCCGGGACATGCCTCATGATTTGACCAATATAGCTGTCCGTTTGGTATAAAAGCCCCAGCCCTAGCAGACAGATAGCTCAGGCCAGTTTCACTATAATCTTTTGCTTGTGGTCGGCAAGGCATGTTCGACTCATCACATATCGCTTTATCGTCGCTGATGTATGTATAGACTCCACCGACCTTTCAACGTTCAGGCGACCTTCGGACGCTCGCGTCCATCGCGCTTCTTGTTAGGGTGAAGAGCGACTTCTCTCGAGGTATCGATCAATATCCCCTGCTTATCTGATACAAAGCTAATGTCCTTTGGTCTAGACAGTCGCTTACTTTCCCCTGAGACACCGTTCATCATCCTTTCAACAAGCGACGTAACGAGCGCGCGAAGCATGGCTTAATGTGTGGAAGGAGAGTCTCCATGTTTGATTGGTGTCTAGCCATCATTACCAGATACCTCAAACACGATCCACCACAATCATGGATTATTACACTTTCCTTTTCATTCCGTAGTCATCTGCTACATCCCTTCTTTTATGTACTTAGCAAATCAGGAAAATATCAGACCATACATCTGTGCAACGTCGACATTCACCTGTTCCCCCCCCCCCCATCTACCGTATAGATCGGGGTTACACAAACTTGGACTTCCTTTGGGTGAGTACATAACGGGAACATATGTACTCACCAAAGAACGCCACAATAAATGTTTTTTTCTTTACGTCAGCCCCATCATCTGTTTAAAACATTGAGCGTAAGTACAGGTTAGTATAATGCGGTTATCGATGGCCATATAAGACGAGTGGCTCCATCACTTCCACCCCATCACTCAATGCCACGAAGCACATTCAAACACCAGCGACACCTACATAGATTCACATCAAAGTTAAACATCCCATCACCTCAAGCTACTGCTCAACGCGCAGCGTGACTTGACCCCGAGCTGCGCCAACGAGGCTTCCAGCACAAGGGAACTAGAGACATGCTGTACACCTTGTGCTGGCCACGGGGTAAGATAAAATAGCAACCTTTACCCCCAACTCGCGTCTACTCATCCGCCTTGTCGCCATGATCAACATGCCACCTGTAACTAATTCAATATTACTTCACTGTGACCCCCATCTCTTCTAACAACTAAAATCCAGGCGAAAACATACCAGGATCGGGGAGCGCTGCTCTTCATCGCCGACCTTGCAGGGGAAGCGGGCCGCCATGGAGGTATTTCAGTGCCTCATTGCGCCCTCCATCAAAATAACCGTTATTTAGATGTTATCAAGCAGATCAGGTCGATAATTGACCAGTTTGGACCTCGGATTTCTACAGAAGAACGCAGCCTTCTTTCTGTTGCATACAAAAACATCACCAATGCTCTCCGAAACAGCTGGAGGGTTGTCGACACTTTACATAAAGTGCAGTCGGCACGCAAGAGCGGCTCACTTTATCTTATCCGGCGGCAGAGGCTTCGTATCGAAGGCGAATTGACCAGCGTCTGCAACGACGTCATACATATCTTAGATCAAAAGCTCCTACCTGCAGCGAGCGAGGGCGAAGAGACCGTGTTTTATTTTAAATTGTGATTGCATTATTTCGGTTGACTATCTAAACTACTCACTCGTATAATTGATGCAGGCGGGGTGACTATTGTCGATATCTAGCCGAACTAGGCCATGAACGGGATAGAACTCGCTTTGCTGATTTTTCCCTGAAGGCTTACAGCTCAGCTTATAAACATGCTCTTGCAACCCTGGAACCACTCCATCCAACCCGACTAGGGCTGGCGCTTAATTTCTCCGTGTTTTATCACGGTTAGTCGTACTTTCTTTTAGATGGAAGGCATATAATAAATAATCGATAGACATTAAGATGAGCCCTGAACGGGCATGTCATTTGGCTAAAAGTGCTTTTGATGATGCAGTACTCTCTGCGGATGCATCTGACCCAAGAATAGACCAGACACTGCGCGATTCTCTGGCAATACTTCAGCTCCTGAGAGACGACATAGTTTTGTGGTCAGGGGAAATAAAAGGCTAGCGTTCGTAATTACTACATGAGTCAGGATTGAACTTTGCATGCAAGTGGAGTAGGGTACCAGTCGTCCTTCGCTTCGGGGCGACTCGAGTTGTATACGGTTACTTCACGAGGCAATGACATCTTTTGCGAAGGTCGCTGCCACCAGCATGGGAAACACAAGAGTTGCATCCGCAAAGACCTTTGGGATTCATCAGGGAAATATGCTCAGTGACACAAATCATGTTCGAACCTTCACGGACTCTGCGCCCGCTCGAATCTTACCCCATGAAACTGCTTCGTCAGGTCGAGCCCCCGAGTCCGAACCATCAAACTCTTGTCCAGTGTTCTAGACTCCCAAGTAAGTCGACAAATTTAAGTGAGGTAGCAAAGTATGTACGATGAAAACGGAAAAATCAGCCCCATTACGCTTTTAATAAGTGAACGTCAAACATTAAAATTAGTATCTTAGAATTGCTTGACTTACGATTAACATGGCATTGGCGATTTGATGCTTACATACGCCACCTCCAAGAACGATCATACCAGCTTTACGAGACGTCCGTGAATACTCATTTAAGTCTCGTATATCTTGTACAATATCGATTACGAGGCCAGGATTGCGAAAAGAGTGAAAGTAAATCATGTCGCCAATGGAGCCATCAGTGAGGGCAGGGCAAAAGACAGGGATATTATTCTATTAGAGGCCATGTCAACTAGGCAATTGGAAGCTTCGTTGATGATCAACACACCTTAAAGGCCCAATAGTAAACGGACTCTTCATTATCGATCTCTTTCCCTAGTCGTCGGATGAACGAACTTGGTGTCCATACATTTCCGGTCGACTTTTGTTCAGCAAGCATCGTGTCCAGGATCGGCATTAACCAATCCTCAAATTTACAATAATTGTCATTAGGGACAACCAGATTGCCTATGCGGTTCATACCACGTTTCCTCAAATCTGTACCATCAAGATTAAAGTCCGCAAGATAGGTTTTACCAAGACATTTGATAAAATCTTCTTCGATGCCGCCCGCTGTTGTAACGAGCACTGCAACATGCTTGTGCTTGACAAGGTACAGAATGACTTCTCGCAAACCAGAGGATATAAGGTTCGAAGTGTAACCTAGAAAGATTCTACAACGAGTTTGTTCTCGGACCTCTGGAGATGTGTAGTCTTCTGATTCATCTTCCGTTAATGGCTCTTCTGACAATCGCCACTTCATCTACATATGTGATTAGTAACATCTAAGGGGACATGGGATGTACGGACCATGTTGTTTACGATATCTACGGCCCTGCCGAAGCTGTTTGCTTGAAAACCAATTCGTTCATAACTGTCTAAAAACTGTAACAGTGACAGAGGCTGGTCAAAATTGGGGCCTTCAACGGAGACAGAGTTTATTGAGATCGGTTCTGATGGGCGAAGAACAGCAGCAGAGGCCCCAGCAGGTACAGGAATAGGTGTTTCAGTGGAGGTCATATCCAAGCCAATACAATATAAATTACGATTATATAACTTCCATATATGGACCGCCGCAGGCTTGCGAAATTCTGGTTAAGTGTATCACTTACCTACAACGTCAAACTCGTTACCATCGCAAGATTTTCGCGTAGAATCGCATGGAGGCCATTCCTAACCCATACGACGTCCCTCTACCCCTCTCGCCGCCTGTGGACGGACCTACTTCGACGCACCAACCAGACAACTACCCACCAAACCTCGCTATAGCCGAGCAAACCTCTGCGTCTAGTCCTCCAGCCATTGCAACCCCAAATGTGAATAGAACACGAGACGCAATGGAAACTTTAACTGCATCACGAGAAAATCTATATGGAGGTGGGCAGGGTGACGAGTCTCAACCTGCCGCTTCTGAAAGCCCTTCAACGGTATCTCAACAGTCACCTCTGCATCCGGAGAGGACTTTTTCGGGGGAGTTTACCACTGAGGAAGAACAACTCGAGCGGATTGTGGGGGTTGAAGGAGTGGGACTTGACGCCGAGGTCAACGGGGATAGTGGTGCTACAGCTAGGACGTCAAGGGATGCATCGATGCTACCGCCAACACCGCCCGTAAAACCATTGCAGGATCTAATGGAAGAGGGCTTTCAAAATTCTAGCTTATCAACGGCAGAAAATACACGACCTCATAGACGCTCAATGACCATTTCGAAGGGTCACACTGTGTCAGTTGTTCTAATTTCGGCCGCTTTGGAGACTATTGCAGCCTCCAAGGAAGCAAAGCGATCCGCTCAGATACGTGAAAGTACACAGAAGGCGCTGGAAATGATTCGATCTGACCAAGGAGGGGCCTATCCACGAGAGATTTTCGAACCATTACGCCTCGCTTGCGAAACCAAGAATGAAAAATTGATGATTGCTAGCTTGGACTGCATATCAAAATTGGTCTCCTACTCTTTTTTTGCAGAGCCAGAATCAAGTTCAAATCATATTCCCTCCCTTCCTCCGTCACCGCACCGTCATGACAGTGACTTATCTGCAGGTGGTTCTTCTGCGCCTCAGCCTTTGTTGGTAGATCTTGTGGCTCATACAATCGCTTCTTGCCATACGGAAACTACTCCAGAAGCCGTCTCATTACAGATCGTCAAGGCATTGCTCTCCCTAGTTCTATCTCCAACCATTTTTGTCCACCATTCCTCGCTCCTCAAGGCAGTCCGAACGGTATATAACGTTTACCTACTCAGTTCTGATACTGTCAACCAAGGAGTTGCGCAAGGTTGTCTTACACAAATGGTGCAGCACGTGTTTACTCGGTGTAGACTTGGTCGTAATATGAAGGATGCCAGTGACACTACTCTGCCTCTATCAACCTCACAGGATAGTCCCTCCTCTGCTCATACACAATTTGTAATTTCGGCGCTAGAGTCAAATATTAAGACTACCACTTCCGATACTAGCGACGAATCTGTACCAAAATCGGCCTCTGAGAGCTCGCAGCCTACACTGCCGTTTTCACTAAATGGGCGTGAATCTCACGAACGGACCACGCCACAGAAACCACTTACATTGTATGTCGGATGTGCTTTCTAATTTTGCGCCTGCTGAACAACTCTTTCGACTAGACAAAGTTTTGAGACTATGAACATGCTAGACTCCTTGCCAGAGCCTGAACATGGGCACCATCTTTCTCCGAACGATCTGTTCGTAAAGGATGCTTTCCTGGTATTTCGTGCTCTTTGCAAGTTAACTATGAAGCCACTTAACACTGAGAGGTGTGTTCGTTTAATTGATTCAAACTTTCATGTTTTTGATAAGAGTCATGTCTAGCGAAAGAGATCTAAAATCGCACGCCATGCGATCTAAACTTCTCTCTCTCCACCTTGTGTTGACCGTTCTCAATTCGCACATGCCGTTATTTGTCGATCCTTCTGCTGTTATTTACTCGAGCTCTTCTGGGGAGGCAACGACTTTCGTTCAGGCTATCAATCAATATCTGTGCTTGTGCCTCAGTCGGAATGCAGTTAGCCCAGTTCCCCAGGTATTCGAGATTAGTGTGGAGATATTCTGGCGAGTGTTAGCTGGGATGCGTACCAAACTCAAGGTATGAACAGATTTTGGCACCCATACGTGTCTATGCTGACCCCCTTTCAGAAAGAGATCGAAGTCCTTCTGCACGAGATATTTATCCCTATTCTTGAAATGAGAACTTCGACCTTAAAGCAAAAGGCAGTCATTCTTGGAATGCTTTCAAGATTGTGCCAGGACCCTCAAGCTCTAGTCGAGATCTATCTCAATTATGACTGTGATAGCGAGGCCGCCGACAATATATATGAGCAGTTGAGTCTCACTCACGGTATTATATTACATATTCCTTGACTAAACTTATCGTTTATTCCGTAGCTTAATCAACATCATCTCTAAGATTGGCACATCACCATCCTCTCATGCTCACCAGAAAGGAATTGATCCTACCAGTCCGGCTTTGAGCCCTACAAATAAGAACCAGTCTGCAGGAACACATCCTTCCTTTTCTTCTGTGCTCTCGATCCCAGGTACCATGGACACATCAACCATGGGACTTTCGGAAGGTCAGCTCAAGAGGCAGGGTCTAGAATGTCTTGCTGCTGTGTTGCGCTCTCTAGTTGCTTGGGGGACCGCTTCAGGCAAGGCTGCTGATGAACCTTTTGCTACACCTGCCAGGCCACACTCAGGGGATGAGATGCCACTTACGCCAGAAGGGTCCATTGACAAGCTATCTACGAGCGCGGAAAATTTGCGCCAGCCTACACCTGATATCGTTGATGATCCTAGCAAGTTTGAGAGCGCGAAACAAAAGAAAACCACACTTCTAGAAGGGATCAAAAAGTTTAACTTTAAACCTAAACGGGTGTGTCGTATCTTTAAAGTCATGAAAACATCTCTAATAAATACTGCGTACAGGGCATACAATTCTTGATCGAAACTGGGTTTATTCATGGGAAGTCACCGACCGATATTGCCAATTTTTTGCTCACCACCGATGGCCTGAGTAAAAGTATGATCGGCGAGTACTTGGGCGAAGGGTGAGTTTGACTGATGCGCCATATTGTCCTCCTTTCGCTAAACATCTTTAGGGACGAGGAGAATGTGGCTATAATGCATGCATTTGTGGACCAACTCGATTTCAAAGATCTTCCTTTCGTTGAAGCTTTGAGACTTTTCCTGCAGTCATTTCGCCTTCCTGGGGAAGCGCAGAAGATAGATCGATTTATGCTCAAGTTTGCAGAGCGCTACATAGCGGGAAACACTAAGACCCCGTTCGCCAACGCCGGTAAGCTTACGTTTAGTTTACTGTCAAACACTCACTTAAAAAAAGATAGATACGGCATATATTTTAGCTTACTCAGTCATCTTGCTTAACACAGACGCGCACAGCCCCCAAATAAAAAAGCGAATGACAAAAGCGGATTTTCTCAAAAATAATCGTGGAATCAATGACAACAACGACTTGCCTGAGGATTTTTTGTCCAGCATCTTTGAAGATATTGTCAACAATGAAATCCGGATGAAAGATGAGATAGAGGCCACCCTCACCCTCAATCTGGGTGGGCCAGGGTTGGCAGGTGCATTAGCCAGTGTTGGCCGAGATCTACAAAAGGAGGCATACGTGATGCAGTCCAACGGCATGGCTACCAAAACAGAAGTGAATACTTTGATTACACTCCCTTCGCCTACTGATATAGTTGGTATATTAGGCATTGTTCAGGACCATGATGCGATCGCAACGCAAAGGACCAAAAGAGTTCTTCAGCGCGTCACACTTCATCCACGTTCGTCCCATGTTTGAAGTTGCTTGGATACCCTTCCTTGCTGCTCTATCTGGCCCTCTTCAAGGGACCGACGATCTGGATATCGTCGAGCTCTGTTTAGACGGCTTCAAAAATGCCATCCGCATTGTATGTTTCTTTGATCTCGAACTACAGCGAAATGCGTTCGTTACGACCCTTGCCAAATTCACTTTCCTCAACAATCTAGGCGAGATGAAAACGAAGAACATGGAGGCTATTAAAACGCTACTTGATGTCGCAGTTACCGAAGGCAACAACCTAAAAGGCTCATGGCATGAAGTGTTGACTTGCGTCAGTCAACTCGAACATATGCAACTTATTAGCGGGGGTGCTGACGTATCGGATTCTCACCGAAAAAGGTCGGATTTGTAATGTTCCATTCTTGTTGTTGAGCCTGACTTCGCATAAGCCGGACCCGCAAGGTACCAACAGAGGAATTGGCGAACGAGAGTCGCTCAACACATATCACCGTTGCAGCAGATATGGTCTTCTCTTTGAGCCACTTTCTGTCTGGTGTAAGACTTCTTTTATTTTTGGGATTAGGCTAACCAGCGAATTAGACCGCCATTGTGAATTTTGTTCAAGCTTTGAGTGATGTATCTTGGGAAGAGATTCAATCATCAGGCCTATCCCAGAGCCCTCGAATGTTCAGCCTCCAGAAACTAGTCGAGATATCCTATTACAACATGACTAGAATCCGTTTGGAGTGGTCAAATCTATGGGATATTTTAGGAGAGCATTTCAAGCTTGTGGGTCACTTGTCTCATTCAATCCCTTACCTTCTCACATTGTGGTCTAGGTATGTTGCCACAATAATCCCCATGTTGCGTTCTTCGCTTTGGACTCTCTCCGTCAATTAGCCATGCGGTTCCTAGAGAAAGAAGAATTACCCCATTTCAAGTTCCAGAAGGACTTTTTGAAGCCATTCGAATATACGATGATTCACAATCAAAACCCTGAAGTCAGAGACATGGCATGTATCATCAAGTATATCATGCATGTCCCTCTGCTAACCACCATTCCTAGGTCCTACAATGCCTCCAGCAGATGATACAAGCACGTGTGCAGAACATGCGCTCCGGCTGGCGAACCATGTTTGGCGTCTTCTCAGCGGCATCAAAGGTCCTGACAGGTAAAACTAAAACTCTAAGTTTCCATTTTTTTTTAACCGGACTTTCTCATAGAACGCATAGCACATTCTGCTTTCGAAATTGTGACAAGGCTAAACAAGGAGCATTTTTCTGCTATAGTTCGCCACGGTGCTTTCGCTGATCTGACCGTTTGTATTACGGAGTTCTGCAAAGTCAGCAAGTACCAGAAAGTCAGCCTATTGGCTATAGCGATGCTACGAGAGGTGATACCCGTAATGCTCAAAAGCCCTGAATGTTCTCTGGTCATACCATCTAAGGGTGATACTTCTCCCATGGACGACGCGTTGATCAGGTTCTGGTTCCCAGTCCTTTTCGGATTTTATGATATCATCATGAATGGAGAAGATCTTGAAGTACGACGCCTGTATGTCACACTTATATCTGCTCTAGGATGCGTATCTCCTGCTTAAATCCATCCTAGAGCGCTCAATTCCCTATTCACAACACTGAAAACTTATGGGTCAACATATCCTGTGGAATTTTGGGATACAGTATGCCAAGAACTTCTTTTCCCAATCTTTTCCGTTTTGAAATCTAGCCATGACCTCTCACGGTTCAGCACGCAAGAGGACATGAGTGTATGGCTCTCCACAACCATGATTCAAGCATTGCGCGATCTCATCGATTTATACACGTTCTATTTTGATATCTTGGAACGATTTCTCGATGGATTGCTGGACTTATTGTGTGTTTGTATATGCCAAGGTATGACCTTTATTTCTAAGCGATGATAAAAAATTGACGCTTTTTTTAAATCAGAGAATGATACTCTCGCTCGCATTGGGACATCCTGTTTGCAGCAGCTTCTAGAAAATAATGTGACAAAACTTAGTTCTGTACGCTGGGAAAGGGTCACGACGACCTTCGTGAAACTTTTCAGAACTACAACCCCACATCAGTTATTCGATGAAAGCTTGCGTGTTGAGATCGATGACAGCTCGGTTGAAGTTACCGATGGTAGACCTCCCCTTACATATCGCATGCGACCTGTTTTGATTTGCCCCTTAGAACATAATGGTCAAACCATTCTACCAGCGCCTCTGTCACCAACCAGCGAGAAGACCAGTCCAGAAGCAAAGTCGTCACTCACGGAACGACGTCGAATATTCAAACAGATCATTGTGAAATGTGTTCTTCAGTTGCTATTAATAGAGACCACAAGTGATCTGTTGCGCAACAGCAACGTCTATGCCACGATACCTCCAGAACAACTTCTGCGGTTGATGGGAGTTTTGGACCATAGTTATCAGTTCGCTCGAATGTTCAATGATGATAAGGAGCTTCGAACAGGGCTCTGGAAAGTTGGTACGTTACGTATCAAGTGTCCTTCCCATATCATGCTCACGGTCGGCTTTGTAGGCTTTATGAAGCACTTACCCAACCTCCTAAAGCAAGAGTCGAGTAGTGCTGCAACTCTAGTACACATGCTTCTACGCATGTACTATGATCCACGACCAGAGCACCAAGCAGCCCGACCTCAGATTGCAGAGAGATTGCTGCCGTACGTTTTGAATTAATTCCACGTCAATTCCAGCGTGAACTGATGTGAACATAGATTGGGGTTAGGGGTACTCCAGGATTACAATAGGTTGCGGGCTGACACGCAGAGCAAAAACATCATTGCATGGACTCCTGTAGTTGGCGAGATATTAGATGGCTTTTGCAAATTCGACGACAAGGCAGTATGTGTAAATTATCGTTGGTCTTCATTGACGCTGATATCTTCTCAGTTTTCGCGATATCTGCCAGCCATCTATCCTCTTGCAACTGACCTGTTGACTAGAGAGATAGCGCCAGAAATACGACAGAGTCTCAGAACATACCTACTACGGGTAGGATATGCTCAGGGTATCATAGAGGCTTCTTCATAATTCGAGTATTGCATTATATTTATTCGTAGTACTTATGCTCTTCCAAGGATAATCGAATTGATTGTTTAATGAATTGAGAGCCGTACTATTCACCGCTGAAACCCTGCATACCCGCCTTGGTAAGGCTGGTTCCATCCCGTAGCCTGGGCAGTAAGCACTAAAAGAGGTCAAGATCAATTGAGCATTAGATTGATAAGTTTTAGGACATACTGGGCTGTGGTTGTGGGTTCGTATTGTTATCCGTCGCGAATGTGCCTGATTTCATCTGAGCGAAGATATTAGCAGGCGAATTATTAATGGGTGAAGTGGAAGGGAGCGGCGGGACTGGTGGAGACGAAGGCAGGCTATTGAAAGGCGATTGTCCCAGATTAGGATTGAATCCTGTGTATTCTGCAACCACAAAGATTGAGTTCAATCACAATATACGTTATTTGACCGAGAAACGTACGACTTTGTAGCGGAGAAAAGCCAGTATTATGCATGGGATTGAAACTAGACGGAGGTATACCAGTTGGGTGAGACGTCAGAATTTGGCTAGGGGGAAGCCCCGTAGGCTGCTGAGAAAGGAAGGAAGGTGAAGGGTTTGAAAACGGAGAAACAGAGGGCCCAACTCGAGTAGGGATCATGCCACTAAACCCGGTGTGGGTGGGTATCAAAGGCTGGAGAAGGCTTTGATTTGCGGGAACAGGTGCAAACGGCCCTCTGGGTCCATTGTAAGATTGTAGTAAGGGTTGAGGAGCATTCAACTGGGCGTTTGGAAGAAGCTGACCCATGGGAGTAGGAGAAGATCCCATACCAAGGCCAGCTTGGTAGCTTGGAGGGATTGTAACAGGAGGCGAACTAGATGCCTGAAGCTGAACAGGTGTTGAGTGTTTTCGTAACTCCCCCAATCGTGATAGCTGATCGAATATGTCGGATTCGGTGGTCTTCGCGAGAGTGGACGGAGGGGACTGAGCAGATAATGTGGGTATAGACTGGGTAGCCGCCGTTGGGGAAGGTACACTTGCTGGTATTGTGCTATTTGCAGGCGTAGCTTGGGGCTTTAGAGGGGCTTCAACTGCAGCTGAAAGTGGAGGTGCAGAAGGTGCACGAGGGGTAGGGGTGCTGCTAGTAGGTTTTGTTGAGCTTGGACGATTCGTCCATGCATCGTCATCGAAGCCGCTGGCCGGGGCTGCAGAGCTGGACCGCGGAGGAGCACTAACAGCGACAGACGACACTGTGGGACTTGCGACTTGCGGGGACGATGTTCTCTGTATTTGGTCAGACACAGTCGATATGGCTTTGATATCCACTGTAGAAGGGGGCAAACTTTTACTTGGTGTAGGCCTTCCACGACGAGTCTGAGTCTTCAGTGCGCCCCCGGGCCCTGCAGAAAACAGATTGGGGGCTGCTGCACGTCCCCCTCCTCCCGTTTCCTGAGATTGTAACTGCCGAGCTAACTCCTCATCACGTCGTACTTGTTCTTGAATATGTTTGTTTGGCTTCTGGAGATTATCCGTAGGTCTTCGCTTTTCGATGGCTTTGTTGATGCGAATGATATCACCTTCTCGTACGCCCAATAATCGCATGGCTGCCTCTGTTATGTCTGGAAGAAGGGTTTCGTCAAGTTTGTCCCGTTCGAAGGATGTCGCATATCGAGTACAATCATCAAGATCGCACCCCGCCGCAAGAAAGAAATCGAACCAATCGATCTTAGGAGCCTTCTTGGGAACGTTTCGAATCTGGTTATGTACCACACCAGTACTTGATCGAGAAAGTCCCAAAGGTACGTCATCCTCAGATACTCGCTTGGTCGTAGACGGGCGTGAGCTCTTCTCTGCCAAGCGCTCGACGAATTTCATATCCTCCACAGACATCTTCTCGGATGGAACTTCCACAATAACGCCATTGACTTTGTGGAGCCTGAGTTTACCGTTATTGAAACCTACAAATGCAGCTTCCACACGAAATTGTCCAGAGCGATCATGCCATATGCGTGTACGATCCGGAGGGGGCCCTAAAATAACGACAACTGAATGAAACAGTAAATGGAGCCGTACGAATTACTAACGATTATCATCGGCGGGTGGTTTACTGGGAGAGTTAGAATTTGCCCTGCTTTGCTTCGATTTTTTTTTCGGTTCTCTAGTTCAGGTTTTACGGCTAAGCCAGTGATGACCCATTGAACAATACAATGACTTACATCGCGGGTGGGGGAGATAGCCGGGCAGCAGCAGCCTCCTTACGCCTCTGACGCTCCAGCTCCGCCGCTATAGAAGCCTCCTTCGCTCGTTTCTGGGCTTCTGCCTTCTTCTTGGCTTGTTCAGCCTTTTGTGCTTGTTCTTTCAGCATGCGTTCCTGCTCCTCAGCACGTCGCCTCTCCTCCTCGGCCACCGCTTCGTCTTCATCCTCATCTGGCTCAGGTGAAACAGATGGTGGCGGTGCACCTGATGTAGAATTAGAACTCTGAGCAGAGACTATAATCTGTGTTTAAAGTAAGCCCATTTTCCTAGGATCTAAGATGCTGATGATAGGTGTACCTCAATATATGACGCGGGAACAACGCCTTCTATTCCTTTGGAGTTGCGACACTTCCACCACTCATCGCCTTCTCTTTCCAAAACACCAAGTTGCTCTCCTTCCTGAATGGACAATTCGTCATCACCATCGGCAGTGAAGTCATACAAAGCGATCCCAAGTTCTTCCTCGCTATTTCGGTGAGTAGGTTGTCCATTTTTGCTAAGGGATGGCCCCGCCATATTGGGAGTCTCCTCCTCCTCGATTTCAACGTCTGATGTCGGAATGATATCAGGGGCAGTATGGGAAAAATGAACAGAAGCCTTCTTCGGTACTTGGACGTCCTCGACTAAAGATGACCGGCTGAGGGAATCGTGAGTAGCATCTGTATCGCCCAAGGAGCCGGCCAGAGCTTTAGAGGCCTTCAACTTTGTAATAATCTCTTCAACTTGATCCTTCGAGCCAGCATGAAAATGGAGGTTTATCGGAGTCGCACCTCCGATATCGATAGAGAGATGCTTGGCCTTCTCACTAATTACACTCTGGACATCCGCTGTCTGCCATTTTTGTACAGGCGTCTAGGAGAAAAAAGGTTGATAAGTTGACAATTGAAGAAAATATGCTCGTACTTTGTCAGATTCACTGGCAAAAAATACCGCCCCATTACCGATCCCAAGAGTCCCTTTTTTCTTCTTTCCCTTCTTGTCTATTTCCGACACAGACCAAGTCTTGATTCCGTCTGCGGACACCTTGGCGGACGCTACACGATCGGCAGGGTCAACATACGTGCTTACAGGGCGTGGAGTCTGTAAAGTTGTGAGCCAAAATTCCGTTCAAGTATTAGAATGGGCGTATGTACAGAGGGAGGGACAATAATTCTGGGCGGGGATGAAGCTTCATCTTCTGTATATAGCTCAACATAGTTACCAGGGACGAAACCGGCTTTACCCCCTTCCCTTTGGCTTTGGACAAGTATCCAGTCCAGCTCCGTCTCAAAGACAAGCAGAATCTCATCTTCTTTGATAGAAAGTTCCCCGTCAGCAGCCGCCTCGTAGTCGTACAAGGCCTTTACTTTGGAAGTGTGATTCGCCTAGTATAGGTGATCAGCGTTCACTCCTCAGGCATGCGTTGGTTATTCGTTGACCTGTTCAACATATGCAGCAGGGACAAGTCCAACGGGGCTCTCCTCTTCTTGAGAACTCGCCTTGATCTTGACTTTCCACCAGCTATAATAGATGATGAACGAGCTAGTTGGTACGATTATATAGCCATACGTACTCATCATCAACTCTTTCCTTCAAAAATAAAAGCTGGTCTTCCTTAATGGCTATTTCGTCGTCTGATTGTGGTATATAGTCGTAGGAAGCCTTGAGGACAGTTAGATAGTCTTCATAGTCGTCGGACATGACAGAGTGAAGAGACGTGAGTATAGTCAGTGATCAAGTGCCTTCACCGAAGGGCTGTTCAGGGTCCAAGACTCTGCCCACTGATCTGATGTCAACTGCACAACCAACTACTGAGAAGCAAAAAGTCTCTTAGAAGTCATCGGTTAGATTCTATGTAGACTATATGCGTATTGTTACACTCAAATATTCGAATCAGATAGCGTTATTGAGTCAGAAATTATTATTATCTAACTCTCTCTCCTTCCGACACTTTCACCATGAGCAAGCTCAACCCTGGCGCCTTTGAGTTCGTTCCCGGCAAGGGATTCGTTGCTTCTCAGAACCCGCAGCCCCCATCCCCTATCGAACGCCCAGAACAGGCGGAAGCACCGCGACAACCCCCAACAATATCCCTCAATATCGGCGGTTCTAAACCTACACCTCCCGTTGCTACTGCCCCTCCTACCCAACCCCAAGCTAGAACAGAAGCCAAGGTTACACCTGCTACTGCTGTGCAAATAACACAGCACGGCACCTCTACACCCTCCAAACCCAGTACTCCAGCCCCACCGGTATCTAAAACGTTCTCCACACAAAAGTCGAAGACAGACGCAACTACCATCGCCCAGGAGTTGAAAACTATAGCAGATCAGGCTATACTTGACGATCTTTACGGCAGCAGTGAGTTTCACGATCTAGAGAGTCATCTTTATCTAATCTATAATCGCAGTCAAAGACCACTTAAATATCGTCTTCGTTGGCCATGTCGATGCAGGAAAAAGTACCATGGGAGGTAATCTACTATATATCACGGGTACGGTGGATAAGCGCACGATGGAAAAATACGAGCGGGATGCCAAAGAAGCAGGCCGTGAAACCTGGTATCTTAGTTGGGCCCTTGATTCCACACCGCAAGAAAGGAGCAAGGGGAAAACAGTCGAAGTGGGCCGAGCATACTTTGAGACTGAGAAACGTCGATACACTATCCTCGATGCGCCTGGGCATAAAACTTTTGTTCCATCAATGATTTCTGGTGCTGCTCAGGCAGACGTAGCCATTCTTGTCATCTCAGCGAGAAAAGGGGAATTCGAGACCGGGTTTGAAAAAGGTGGACAGACAAGGGAGCACATCATGCTGGTCAAGACTGCTGGTGTTTCAAAAGTGATTGTGGTTATCAACAAGATGGATGACCTTACAGTCAAATGGGACAAAGCCCGTTATGACGAGATCAAGGACAAACTGACACCATTTATCAAAGCCGCCGGTTTCAACCCAAAGACCGATGTAACCTTTCTTCCCGTGTCAGCATTTACTGGCGTTAACCTCAAGGAACGGGTAACCAAAGATGTCTGTCCATGGTGGGAGTGAGCATCTAGTCTCCTCGACTTTAGCAACGAAAGCTGACGTGCTGCCTCATTAGCGGGCCATCTTTTCTTGAACATATGGACCACATGCCCATGGTTGACCGCAAGCTCAACGCCCCACTCATGATGCCTATATCAGAGAAGTACAAGGACATGGGGACGATCATTGTCGGGAAAGTAGAATCAGGTCTGCTGCGCAAAAATGACCACCTGGTTCTCATGCCCAACAAGGTTGAAGTAGAAGTGGCAGCCATCTACAACGAGGTGGAAGAAGAGGCTGCACAGGCGCTCTGCGGAGACAACGTTCGCGTGCGCTTACGCGGTGTTGAAGACGACGAAATCACGCCCGGGTTCGTGTTGACTAGCCCTCTCAAACCTATACATTCTGTCCGTCAGTTCGAAGCACAACTCGCGATTTTGGAGCACAAGAGCATTATCTGTGCCGGTTACTCCGCCGTGATGCATATCCATACATTGTCAGAAGAGGTCACATTGCCCGTACGCGCATCATTGACATGCCCCTTCGCCAGTCTTTCTAACCAGCTTTTGTCAGGCTCTATTACATTATTATGACAAAGCAACAGGCAGAAAGTCGAAGAAGCCCCCGCAATATGCAAAGAGAGGTCCGTAATGCACGCTTTTGGTTAATATCACCGATTTACTGTCTGAATAGGGCAGAAAATTGTTGCCCTCATTGAGACAACAGCGCCAGTGTGTGTTGAGAGGTTTGTTGACTACCCCCAGCTTGGCCGGTTCACACTTCGAGATGAAGGTAGGCCTTGAGATAATTGATTCTGAAAAAAGACGCCTGATTACTGCCCAATAGGACGAACAGTAGCCATCGGGAAGGTAAGGTGTTCTCGCAGGTAGACGTTCTACTAACTAAGAGTGTCTAGGTTACCAAGCTTATGGACAGTGGCACGGATGAGGTTGCAGAGGGTATCAGTAGTTTATCTGTTACACAAACTTGAGCGTCAGATCTTATCTAATCTTGTGCTTACAAAGCACTATGTATATTTGTGGGAGCCATTCAATCATCACCCATGCATGGCTCCCAACCTTCGTTTGAATGCGGTGGCGTTCATTTCTCCTCAAAACCACCCAATCCTTATCCGAACGTTTTCCAAAAAAGATGAACACTCTATAAAATATCATTACATTGCGCACACAAGTCTGGACGTCATTGAAGAACGAGGCAAGCGGCTAGACAACTGGACATGTACAATACGAATTTGACAGTTAACAGTAAATGCAGGGGGGAAGGCTACAGAATGCTATCTCGGCCTTCTTTATGCAATTGAGGACGTTGCTGTATACGGATATATCACTCCACTGAAGGTCAAGATTGTCCTGGCTCTGGCTCTATCTGATACTGTAGTCAAGGATGCGGAGATCACAATGGTTGACGTTACGTTTCTTTCTTGGCTGAGCTTTGATATGCTAAGCTGTCTCCTTAGATTTTCAAAGCACTTCATATGGCCTATTACTCTAGTATCTCCAATCCTTTCTTAAAACTCGATGCCACAACCGATACCGCCAGTGATCATTCACCATATCTTTTGGTGGGCAACCCAAAATGGAAAAAATTTAGAGCACATGTGGACGAGATCAGCAGAGCTGTCGGCATTATGGCGAATATGAATGTGAACTCGTGAACATGTTATCAATAGAAAAGATGGCGGTGAGGGTTACTGAATCAACGGGTTGGCCGACTGTACAGGCCAGAGGCTAATAATTCTTACCTCTGGTCTGCGACATGTCTAAAAAAGTCTCTAGACTTGCAAACCAACATAGAGCATACCCTACAATTGACTCAGCCGTTCCAAGTTTACTATGCCTGAGACAGATACGGGGTAAATATCCTCATCTTTTCATCACATCTTCGTATGCAGAAACACTAAATCACAAGAGAACTGCGAACGCGTATAATTCAAAACCCCATCATTGCCATATCCATTTGATTAAGATGTTCGTTGGTCTCTCTCGCCATGACCTGTACGACATTATCCTCGTCCGTGGCTGCTAGATAGGATAGTGTCGTCTTCGCCCGTCGTTTAAAAGCGTCCGAAAATACATCTTTCCCGAAAGATTCGTCGTATACTTGCTTTGTAATTCCTCGAAAGAGGAGCGACAAGACGTGCAGGGCGGCACGTCGAAGCGGCGGAAGTTTCGTGTCTCTAGATAAAGGCTGGGAGCTCATGGTGGATGTTTGGCTATCCTCTTGCTCGTGCGTCGTTAGAGACTTTGGCTTGGCTGGAACGGTCTCAATCTGTAAAATGTCTATCATGGCTTCCGCTAGATCTGCCGCGTACAGTAACATAGACAAAGGGCTCGCTTTTTCGCAGCTCGCCAACAGCGAAAGAGATGATGTGCGTAGAGCGGTCGGGATATTTGAGGATCTGGATAATTTGAGGAGCGGGGGCACCACACTGTCAACTTGAATGGGACTTAGTTTTGAAAATATTTCGAAAAAGTTTACAATACCATAGATACTCAATGCTTCGTCGCACCTTCGTATCACGACGGCCAAAGCCTCCCCAATACGTAACCTGACATCCAGTTCATGCTGCTTCAAAGTAGTCGCCCCAAGCCCATCTAAACCATTCGTGTATTCTGATATCAGCGTGCTTAACACATCTTTCCCAAATCTATCCACCATTGCTGCAAGTCCCTGGACAGCGTTCAGAAATACGTACGAATCGTCGTCTTGGACCGATTGCAAAAAAATAGACAGTATGGCAGGTATTAAGGCCTCTTCCTCCAGTTTTGGTTCATTTGAACCTGGTATTGAATGTGGTAGCACCAATTGCCGAAGAAGGAGCAGGCCATGGGCGCGAACGGGAAGGATGGGATCCTGAAGGAGTTTCAGTGCCTTTTGATAGATGTCATATGCACTCTCCTTGTTCTTGTAGTGTGGTCTTCGCGCGTTCTGGGAGGACGTAGATGCCAAGCGAGCAGTTATCACCATCCTTGCTTCTCGGGCTAACGGTCGCAAGGCGATTGAACCCTCATGGGCTATTGGTTCCAGAAGAGAAAATATGTCATTCAATACTGGTGCGTTGAGGACAGACAGATCATCGTTGGCTGATACACGTAAGACAATATCTACACACGGGTTTGTTAAATGCACTGTACCTTCAAGGATAGAGAGTAATAAGGTAATCGATGTTTCCATCATCTCACTATCCGTACTGGTTGTTTCGGCAGAAGGCTCGTCATCACTGTCACCCTCTTCGGAAGGGTCTTCATCTTGTTCCACGAATAGAAGTGGATGGTTCCTGCCGTGGCTCTGTTCATCAATAACTTGTTTTGTTGGCTCTAGGACATGCTTCACAAAGGAGAGCATGTGTGTCGGTTTACAGAGGATGTTTGCCGATGACTTTCCATCTGTTAGTTGTGTTTGCATCAACATGATGATTTGTAGGTAAAGAAGTGTTCTAAAGCGGCATGAGTAGACCACCAAAACCTCAAGCTTACAACGTTCACCTAGTCGGATCTTCACTGGACTTGGACTTGTGATGACGATAGGCCTCAAGTAGGTTGACAAACAGGTCTGATGAGATGTCGGTTCGTGCCATTGTTTTGAGAAAGTTAACAAAATGGGCGGGATCAGGATACAGATTCAGAATATTAGTCTCTGGGAGAATGTTGCCATCTTCAACATTGATATCCTGTGGGGTGAGGAGAGACAATGGTTTTTTGGGGGATCTACGTAGAAATGGCAAAGCTGTGCACACAAGGAGAGTAGACAGGCTCACGTTTCCGCTCTCTTGGATATGCCCCCGGAGTCTATAACCCAATGAGTACCTTCGCTTTCTAATACAGACCAAAGTATATTGACGCCGTCTGAGGTAGCTACAATCTTTGCCCAGGTCATCAGCAAACTGCGCAACGCTTCTCTGAGGCTGGGGTCTGTTGTTTTTACTTTATCTGTATGATATAAGAGAGAATACAATATCGAAACAATGGGGGAGAGAAGGGTTGATATCAGTGCTGGTGACGGATCAGCGTTGGAGACGAGTGTGAGCAGTATATCCAATGTTAGTGACGGAGTTGCGTGCGCAAATCTGGATGATTCCGTATTGCCTGTGCTATGCGGGGGGTAGGAGAATGGGCCGTGAAGTATGGAAAGTGTAGTTTTGGACGCTATCTCTTGATATGCGAATGAATCATCGGCCGATAACAACCGGGATATAGCGTACGCTGCGGCACGTTTATGAGCAACAGGCTCTTGGGGGGATAACAGAGCCAATAGCTTAGGGATGATACGCCTGAAGTACTCCTGGGAACCAGATGAATATATCCAGAAAGATGAGTACGGCGACTTACTTGAGGATTAGTATTTGGAACAGTCGTGAACACTTTAGCAAAGTATTGCAGCTTTTCTACGACTGAATCCATTGCAGCCTCTTCCTCACCAAAAACTGCTGCACAAAGACCTTGTATCCCTTGCGGTCGTAGTAGTTGTCGGCCGAGTAGATTTATACACAGCTTACGAACGTAAGTTGGAGGCGTTGGATGTGATGACAGAATGCTCCCTAAGATAGTAATTGTTTCAAAGGGGGGAAGGCTGAATTGGGTACATTAATTTGGCAGGGGGTCGATGCCAACGAGCACGTACAGAGCAAGGAAGCGCATTGTCATAGGTCGTACAGAGTCTAGAGTAGCGTACGAGTTGGAGCTGGTAGATTTTGGCAGCCACCCTAGAGTCATAGACACGTTAAGAAGACCAATTGAATGCTTTTGGAGGACTGTTGACGTGATCAGGGTCTGTGGTATTCGACTCTGGACACCATCTGGAAAAACGAGAGAAAGCAAGCGGGTGACAAAGGCAGATAAAGAGGAATAGTCGTTCTCAAGTATTTTGGAAGATGGCAAAGTACGGTGTACTGAAGTCTTGTCTAGCAATGCAGGTACGACTCGGGCAAATAGAGGGTTGACTCCCCATTTGAAAACAATGGACAGTAATGTGCGTAGTTGGGCTAAATCTCGCGTTCCAATCAGAGGCGGCTGATCACCTTCTGGTTCCACATTAGCGCCAATAATACTCTGGACTCTCGAAACAACAGATAGAGCCTCCTGTGCAGTAGTGAATTGAATCAATTCTAATGATGAGGTGTCTGAAAGGCCTTCTGAACCTAGACGAGTATGGTATCGAGTCAAACGGCCAAGAAGAACCGACCTGAGATCAGGCGAGGAGCTTGGACTGGAGGATTCGATAAGACAAAGGCCGTCTGCTAGGGCAGCAGATAATTCAGTCATGGTCGTGCTCGTAATGTAGAAGGAGTGGTCACAAGTTCAAAAGGGAAGGTACTTAGTGATTCGTGTTGTGTTGACTTGGATAGTTGTTTGCTTGATCTTTGTTATCCGACCTTAGCTCAGTTGGAAGAGCGTCAGACTGTAAAGGATATCTGTATTTGTCATCTGAATGTCGCCTGTTCGAACCAGGCAGGTCGGATGTAGTTTTATTTTAAAGTTTGTGTTGATCTAGCATGTGATAACCTTCAAAAGAAGCCATGAATACCAAATCTGTATACTCTTCTCCGCCCGTCATGAGCGACTCAGTAATCCACTCTATTGCAGGTGCTGCAGGTGGAATAGTGGCCATGACAGCAACTTAGTGAGTTCGAGTTCGCACATGGCGTATCACATAGTAACCTGCCCTTATATTAGTCCTCTTATCTTCATATCTACTCGCGCAGCAGTTGAAACTAAAAACGAAAACAAAGTCAGTATTGCTCGTAGCTCTCAATGTTACAGGATCTGATGGACCGCTTATTTTTAATCACCAGTCAGCTTACGAAGTCGTTATCGACACCATAAAACGTGAGGGAATTCTGGGGCTGTACAGCGGGCTAGATTCAAGTTTGTTGGGTATCGCTATTACCAATGGGTATGCTTAGTGGAAAGCAATATATCCTTTACTAACGCTTGGAATAGCGTCTACTACTATTTCTACGAACGTTCTCGCGCAGTAATTCTCAGGTCGAGGCCGGGTGGCAAGGCTCTAACAACCTTCGAATCAATATTAACTGGTATGATCGCAGGTGGGTGTAATATCCAGTATGAATGGACCTAGACCACTGAAAATCATTACAGGATGTGCTACGACAGTTCTCAGCAACCCTATTTGGGTAGTACAAACCTCTCAAGCAGTCCGCACAATGAATCAGTCCAATACCGAGAAACGGGAAGTTGCGGTCAGGAAGCTCAGTTTCTTCGAAACTTTGAAAAACATCCTCGCCAAGGATGGTGTTCGGTTAGCCCATGACCAGTTTCTACGCAGTGACATATGAGGACTGTTTTCGCAGGGCATTGTGGCGCGGGATCGGTCCGGCGTTGGTCCTGGTCGTCAATCCTGTGCTTCAGTACACAGTTTTTGAGCAGTTGAAGAATATACTAGTTGCGAGTCGTACTCATAAGCTTAGAGTCACCGGCGCAGCAGCCACTGCTGTTGCGATCCTGTCTGACTGGGACTTTTTCTTCTTGGGTGCCTTATCAAAACTTGGTGCGATCCCTGAGAATGGTGATGTTGCCTTGCTAATCCTTCACATGAGCAGTTGCCACCGGTTTCACGTATCCTTATATGTGGGTGTATCTTGTGTTACATCAGCTCTCCGTTGATCTAAAGAAGGGTTTTACCAGTGTCATGAAGAGTAGATTACAAGCGGGCCAAATGAGCGCGCTTAAACATGGGTCCTCCCTCGATGGAATACTTGCCATCTGGAAAGAAGAAGGGGTCCGAGGGTTATACAAGGGGATTGGGAGCAAGCTCACGCAAAGCGTCCTTACTGCCGCTATCCTATTCGCAGGACAGAGACGGATTTATGAGATTACAAAAAAGGTAAATTCGTCCGTTTAAGCTCGATTAGCATTGACACAGGATCGATAGGCAATTAAACCAGTTACGAAACAATGACCCGCTATGTATGGATTACTTTAAGGCTAATAATATACACCGATGGGCGGCTTACTGGGGGCTTTGTAGTGGCCTTGTCGAAAAATATCGCAGCATAGGACATTCAATACTAGGCGTTGTCAGCTTCAAGATGCGCTAAGTGGGTCTTCATCTCTTTGACGTCCTGTTCAAACCCGTTGTTACTGACGCCTGCTTCTATCTTCCCTATCCCAATGTAACCGCCGCCGTCATTTGCCGTCTGCTTTCCATCGTCTTTCAACAGCCACTCATCAAGCTGTGATGCGATAGATCGGGCTTTAAGGCGGAAATGAGTGCGGATGATGTCAGCGAATGGCTCTGGAGGATTCTTGAGGTTGCCCAACATCTAAATCATGTTCAATAGAGTCTATCATGAGCAAAATGGCAAGTTACCGCGGTCTTGACAACCATGCGACGGATATTGGCAGAATCTGTACAACGTACATGAGAACTTGGATAGCTGGTAGATAGCTGATCGATAGATGGTTGAAGGACCCACATGAATGTGACTGTGGCGTCCCGGCACTCTGAGCCCATCCAGGCTCGTTCACATACGGCTCCTCACACAGAATCATTGACTGAATGGAGATCAGGACCTATTTGAAGATAAACGATTGTACTATTGGGAAGACAAACTATGCTTAGTGACGAACCTGGAGTAGCGTGGATTTTCCTGGAACCCATCCAGGTCCTGTCCAAGTTCCCAATAATGATAGGCATACTTTGCCATCCTGTCTTTTAGTTATAACGAATGCTTTAAAAAATGACAGGAATGTCTTACAGCATAGAGATTTGGATTGAAGCGGAACTTTCCGCCATTCGTCTGATACAAAGACTGTGTTCAGCTGATTATCTCTACCGTGTACTCTTTGACCCCTACCGTCATATATTTAACACTAGGTGGTGCTTGATTATAGCTCGGTCCTAGAAATATATCAAAAAGATAACTGAAAGGGACTTAGTAGCGACAACGCATGTGCGCTACAAACATACCATCCGTTGTAGTAACTGCAGACGTCATTAGTTTAATATGTATCTTGACAGCGCTATGCGGAGGAAACATACGGGGTGCCTTCTGGGCCAGTGATCAATGCCTTGATAATATCGACTCGAGTCTCATCGACCCGTAGAAAGATGGAGGAGTCCCAAGCTACTGGGAGATTGGTGGTGAGAATCGCAAGCTATTCTTGTCATGTCAGCGACTTGCACAACACGAAGGATGGGTACTTTCACCTCTTTAGCAATGGCGAGGGACCGCTTTGGAATATCTGAGTTCGCCAACATCCGAACTTCGTTGTTGTAGTAGAATTTGTAGCTCGGTGTCGAATTCTCTTCCTCCTCACCAGCATTTTCCACTGGAATGCTGAGATCACAATATTCAAATCTTACTCGGGTGGCCCACCCCAGGTATGCCTTCCTGGCACTTTCTTCTGTTTCGCCAGCATTGACATGAGTTGGCGTTGATGACGACGTGAATAGTTTGGGAAGAGAGGCATGTAGTCGATCGACAAAAGCATCCCCTTTCGTATCGCGTAAGGACCGGTCAATGGCTTTCGCTGTGGCTAAGATACGGTTGCAGAAGTCAGATAGCTTTTGATTTTCATCTGAAACCTCTGTGCATGGCTCTTTCATTTTGCCTTTGGTATCAACGGTCATACGCTTTTGCTCTTCAGTCAGCTCCTCCTCGGCAGCTTCTTGAGGCTTGGAGCCTTCCAAGCCTTTCAATGCAGCTTGTGCTTGGATTACAATTGCCTCTAACAACTCGCGTGGACCAGAGCTTCCTTCATAAACAATAGTGCGCTCCCGGATACTGACATTGGGGTTGGCTGATGACTTTTTGACTGAGACACTCCTCACAGACACCACGACCATGATGGGCATCGCCATCATAGAAGCAAGTGCTTCATGATTGGAGATCGTCTTGCAAAGCAGGAAATGGGTGAGTGTGAATAAATAAGATCGTGGATAATAATTACCTCGAGCCAGTGGAACAGTTCAAAGTACAGCACAGCACGATCTGACATGTCTGCAAGAGAGTCATTCCTAAGAAGTGCGCTACATATGTAGTTGAAGCGTCGTCGGAGATGAGCCAACGCAGTCGGATGAACTAGATAATCGCTGGTCTGTCCCCCTCCTTCACGATGGAGGTTTGGTAGATAGACGCGTATGGCCGACAAAAGATTTCCAATTTTCTCATCTTTTGCAAGTTGTACGGCCTGTGCCTCCAATTGACCAGTGTTCTACACGACATAAGTCATTTTAGTGATGCGAGACAGTGAATGCTCACATCCTCCTTTTGATCTCCAGCGTACCCAATGCCGCCCTTCTTTTTACTAGATTGTATACTGGCATAGTATACACCATCGTCCTCATCTAGCTCAGTATTCGCGTTTGTCTTTCGACGTTTAGGAGGCTTGGAACTTCTCTCTTTGCTTTCGTGAGGCTCGTGATTCTGTTCGGTGAACGTTTGTTCCAACATAGAAAGACCAACTCCAAGAATAGCACCTTGTGTATTCGAGCAATGAAACAGGGGATCATCGTCGACACCAGCCGCTGGTCGTTTGACCTTGTCGGTGGACACGGACTCGCCACATGCTAAACAAAACTCGACATTACAGCCTTTGCAGGCTTGCCGTACAGTTTTCCGTAATTGCTGGATGTATGTCGAGAAGCTAGACTGCTAGAACTAAATATTTGGTGACATGACGCGGAGTTGAAGGCTCTTACATAGATTGCAAAAAAATCGCTTTTCTTCCGCTTCACCGAGGTACCACAATCAAGAGGGCACGCGCATTGTCCTTGACTAAGCTGGGAATACAGGCTGAACAAGAAACTCTGCTCGCTTCCTTCTGGGCACCCCTTCATCCATTGGCCTTGGGTCATAAGCTTGACCTGTTCCTCAACTTGAAGAATGTCTACGATTTCTGGCTGTTCTTCCACTTCGATGACTTCTTCTCTTCGTTCTTTAGAGAAGAATATGCCTGTCGTGCGGTTATGATTTCATAATTCAGTAGCTGCTGATTTGAATTACCAGAGTAAGGGTCGACATCTGCAACGCCTTGACCGCCATCTACTTTGGTCTCGTAATCAGAATCATAGTCGACGTAGTCTTCGTATGATAAAAACCATTAGTTGTATTAAACAAGATGGACACTCCGTCGTCACCTTCGTCTTCATCTTGTTCGTCCGAGTGCATCTCATCGTCGTCAGGGGTCTAGATCTTGCAAGTGAAACTCCAGCCAAGATCTCGAAGTTAGACACTTACTGTTAGGCGGGCTATCCGCTTGACTTCGCTACCTGAAGCCACTGGCTCATCCTCATTGTCCTTTACATGATCAAAGGCGCCTTCAAAAAAGCGCTCTGCAGCATGCATAACGTCGCCGTACTGCCGGAGCGCTGCTCGAGCCTGAGCAGGCGTTGCACCCTTAAGAACCTCATGAAATAAACATTCATATGTTGGTACGTAGAGCTTACCATTTCAATCAATTGTTGTACTTCTGCCCGCATGGTAGAAGCGTCAGGAAATTGGTCGGCGCTGTGGCGGTCGGGTTGGCAGTGTCAATGTTCGTAATTTAGACTAAATTAAATTGACATGTATGGTCACGCAAAAAGTAGAGTAGGTTTGTTGACCGATGACCGGTTCAGGGTGCACAACAAAGGTATAAAGGTATAAATACTTCAACGTTCAACGCGCCCCACATCAAGGTACCCCTTAAACCAATAAGAGAAACGTATAAACAACTTGCAAGCAAGTAAAATAGATAAAGAGTTGAGAGAACAAAGAAAAATAGAAGGTCGAAAGGTGTGGCAGTCCATGCTTTGTGCCCGTTGGTACAGTTACAAACTTTCCATGTTCCAGCCTATGGTGAAAAAAACAAGCCTCTAGCACTTGTCAAAGTACATGCTTTTATTATTTCTTATGATTTTGACGTTGAGGTAGTGGCATCTGGACGCTTTCGCGATCGAATCCCAGTGGATAAGAGGATAGGTCGCTGGTGAGGGCAAGAGTATCCAAGCTTGCTCGTTGGCGGCTACTGTTGTTGAAGGAATTGGGAGGAGTGGCTGGACCATCACCGGAGTCGATTTGGAAAGCGAACGATCCGAGACCGGAAGATGCTGTCGAAAGTTGAGAAGCGGTAGACAGACCAAGAGTTCGCCGACTCGGAGGTGGAGGAAGAGTGGAGGCGTCAGAAGTGTGAGATTGGCGTTTGTCGTTGCTGAATGAATGTTGTACAAGAGGGGAAGGTGGCAGCACATTGACGTTGTGCTGAGCCGGCAATGGTGAAGATGGGCTGAAATACTGCTGTCCTAGAGGGGATATTGGGGGCGACCTGATGGGCCTGTTTGATATAGGTGAGGGCGGCACGATGGGGAAGCCTTCTAAGATAGAGTCAGCATGGGTGGATGAAGCTACTGATATAGCAGATCCGCTGGAAGCCCTCCGACTTGAGTCATGACTTTGCGCCTGCGCAAGGGCTCTCTGTTGTTGGTCTTGCAAGTTGCTGGCGCTACCAGTAGAAGGACTGATTAATCTACCCATTGTCGTCCGATAAGGTGAACGAGGGGCGCTGTCTGGGCTGAGTTGGGAGCTCGCCAGGTCATAGTTGTTCAGGCCCACTTTGACTCGCGTGGCGCTAGCGATGTCAACTTCGGACGTAGCAGCCTGGGTGCTTATGCTCGAAGGGCGACTGACATGGGTCGTTTCGGGCCAAGGCATACTGGGTGTTTCGGTAACCCATTCGGCGTGAGAGCCTCGGATGGCACCTGTAGAAGAATGCGCGAACGTCGTATTAGTGGGAGCAGGGGACACGCCATATTCTGCGTTGATGGAGGCGTTGTCACTGAATGGATCTATGATCTGATTTTCATCGGTTTCTGGGACAATATCAGCTGGCCCAAATGATGTGGATGCCAAGGGAGATCCGACAGCTGGGCGAGAAGTAGATGGAGGCTTCAAACCGCCATCACTACTGGTTGTGAGAGATGCAGGTGCGTTGATCACTTCAGCCTTGACCACCCCAAGGACCTGCCGAACTGCCCCCTTCGTTGGCGTTATGATCTGGGGTGGCTCATTCAAAACATCGCTGGCGAAACTTGCGTTTGACATGTATGAGTTCCTGTTAGTGAGCCCCGATACACCCGAACGCGTTGAGTAATTTGCCGGCCCACGAACAGAATCGCGAGAGACATTGACATGGTCCAAGTTCAGATCTGGGGAACGGGCTGGACGCACAGGTTGACTCGATGACGTTGATACTTGACCTTCAGATGCAGGGGACAAGGGACGCTGTAATTCGGCTGGAACCAGAGCAATGGGTATAACGTTAGTTCCCTCTGTACCGGCTGTTTGAATAGAGGTCGTGTCATCGAAAGGATTGGTAGGTGTTTGTTGTGGTGAATTACGAAGAGATGATGCAAGTGGGTCATTCGTTGCGCCGTGAGAGTCGGAATATGCGCGGACTGGGAGGTATTCAGCTGCGGGGGTGTTGAGTTTCTCGGTTGGGTCTGGTCTATTAAGCACCGTTTCTGCTGCTGCTGGAACATCCTTAGGAAGCTCGTGAACTGCAGCCAGATGTGTGCGTAGACGCATTTTTCGACGGTACCAAAAGAAGGCAGCGATTGCTATCCCAAGAAAGATAAGAGCGCCCACTATAGCACCTGCTGTAGCACCTTTCCCTACAGCACCCGAGTGTGTGCTACCACCCGTATCGCTAGCACTACCTTTGAGTATGCATTGTGTTTGACCACATTTGAAACAATCTCTGTTGAGGTGGAGATGTATTGAGATCAATGGATAGTTCACATATAATGGGCCACAAACCTGTTGATTTGGATACACTCCTGGTTGGCAGCGCAATTACAAGGGGCGGGGTCCGAACATGCCTTACAAGTACCCTGGCGGGGTAGAAGAACATCTAGACGCATGATAAAAGAGAAATAATAGACTAAAAGAAAAGAAAGTGAGCGAGTCAAGCTACGACTGCGGTAAAAGAATAGGAAATGGCCTGGGGGTTGACGTCCAGGAGTGAAAACAGGAGAAGCGTAGATTTGGATTTGGTTTCGAAGGAAATTAATTACATAATAATAATCACTGATGGATCACACGTAACAATCTGTCACACAAACTTTTGTGTCAACACTGCCATGGCCAACACTAGTGGTGGTGTACCAGTGCCATCCACCATCATCTCTGTTTCAAATCTCACCTACCGCCATCAGCCTGACGCTGAACCCTCTCTTCTCGACATAGATCTGCAATTGCCCCGCGGCTCCCGGACCCTACTTATCGGTGCCAATGGAGGTTTGTTCCAGCAAATCACCTGGTCATTTTCCTTTCCTTCGACCCATACCCATGTATTTCAGCCGGGAAATCTACTCTATTACAAGTTTTGGCTGGAAGACGACTAGTTAACACAGAAAATTCACGTATTTTTATCAAAGGCCGCGATGTGTTCCGTGATTCGCCACCTGGTGTGACCTTTTTAGGAACGGAGTGGTCCGTGTCAACGTTCCTATCAGACAAACAGCGTACCTGAAAATAGTACAATCAAATTACATAGGGCGATGAATCCTGTTGTTCGAGGTGATATCATCGTATCTGCATTTCTAGATTCTGTGGGAGGTTATCGCCATAAAGAGAGAAGAGATCGACTTCTCGATATTCTTGACGTCGACCTTGATTGGCATATGCACACTATTTCCGATGGTGAACGGCGCCGTGTCCAACTTTGTTTTGGACTTATGGCTCCATGGGACGTCTTATTACTCGATGAGGTGTGGATGTCAGCAAGTTTGAATATAACACCCTTGGAGCTGAGGTTATTCCCCAGGTCACCGTTGACCTAGATGTTCTCGTGCGTGACGAGTTGCTCAGCTTTCTGAAAGCAGACAGCGAAGCCCGGGGGGCAACTATAATATGCAAGTCCTCTTACTGATACTCTACATTATTGGTATTGAGATTTATCAGACGCAACACACATCTTCGACGGATTGAACGATTTTCCGACGCATGTTATTCATATGCGCCTCGGCTCCTTCATTAAACAGCCAGCTGCATGGCCGGTTACTCCAGATTCCTCCTTGTTTCCACAATTTATCGTCTCTACAACCTTATTTAGCGTTGCCCTACAATGGTTAAAGGAAGACAGGGAGCATCGTCTACAGCTTGAAGCAAATGGTAGGAAAGTGCGAGGTGCTCGGCGCAACGAGGTTTGCTCTACATCACGGCATTTCTGTCCCTTCTTGATGCATTTAACTATGTAGGTCACACCTTCGGACTCAGAGACATTCTATAAGAAGCACGTACTTTCATCGCTAATGCGGGGTAATTTTATTGATACGCATCCAGGTACGATTACAGCCATTGAATCCTGTAAGAGATGTCAACCTCTAGATCTGCTTGAATTTGCTTATCTCGTATCGCGTTAGAAGTTGTACAGTTTTGTGTTATTACTACGTTTGTCAGAATGCACCTACAATATATATGAAAGCTTATACTATCACGAATGATATATTATGTAATGAAATGCAGCCTCCAGTGGACGCAGACATTATCGAACTCTCTGACTCGGACAGTTGCTTGCCTGTTACACACATTGATAGGCAAATCATCGACCTTACCGCCTCTCCCGTGGAAGCGTACTCCAGTACCGATCCCGGTGCCACTCATTGGCCTCGTGGACCGCTGACTGGCCAGCAGAAAGACAAGAGCGGACGGCGAAAAAGAAAAAGAAAAAGAGTGCTGACTGATGGAAGCAGCGCTTCAAGTGCCATGCAGACAAGAGAACATTCTGTGGAAAATGGAGAGTTCAAATCCGGGGTATTAGACTAACCTTCCCCCCATACTCATTATCAGAACTAAGACAAAGGTATCCAGCACGGGGACCAGGAGTCTAATCAACCTATCTTCCTGCCTTCAATAGAGCCTTCGCTAACCAACAACATTGAGGGGCTGTTCTTCGTTGACCTTCAACCCTCCCAATTGCCGCCCATCGCCACTCTCCCCTCTACATATCAAATATCACAAGAAAAACTTAGTAACACGCTGTTGTTGCCCGCTCATGTCTCAATCTTTGGCACTGAACCTGCAGAAATTCTTGCCCCTATCACCACAGAAGCTGACGAAGACTATATCGATTATCTCGACATCGAGGATAGTAATAAAGTATGCCATTGCTTGTTCAGCGTATAAATCTCATCCATCTGTAGAATGCGGTGCGATATTTTGAAAACTCCACCCATGAGACGACGAAACCTATCAGAGTCGTATGTAAACACTGCGGTGCAGAAGGAGAGCATCCAACAGCTTCATGTCCGGTTTTGATTGTGTGTTTTCCCGGAATCGTCCAAGGTTATTTTATCTCTAACGCACTTAGTGTTTGACCTGTGGCGCACGTAATGAGCATAGCACACGATCATGTCCGATTAGTAAGACATGTTTCACCTGTGGAATGAAAGGGCATATCAACGCAGTAAGTTTTTTGTGGCCTTTGTTGCCGACGACCTTAAAAGCTTTTAAATAGACCTGTCCAAACAGAAGAGCAGCCAGGCGTGGGGCATTGGCTAGATATAATGATTGTGATCGTTGTGGTTCAGAACTCCACAAAGCAAACGTTCGTTTCGTGTTCGTTTTCAAGGTGCATAGTCAACTTTGAAACAGGAATGCCCAACTTTATGGCGCCTTTACGAGTACCTCACAGAAGAAAACAGAAACAGTACATTGCACAAGCGAAAAGAGAAGGAACGCTTCAGTCTAGGGCAAGGGGGAGAAGGTTATATTGCGGATGATGAATGGTGCTACAATTGCGCTGGCTGTGGGCATTGGGGGGATGTGAGTGGTGTTTGACATACTCCCTACCGTATATTGATAAGAGTACAAAGGATTGCCAAGACCTTCCACACCGCGAAGATATTCCAGATGAATCTTCCGCTTTTAGCGAGCACAGCACCCTCTCCGGACCTTTTTTCGATTCTGTCATGAACTACAGCTCATCAAGGCGGCGTCATCGCAAGCATCCCGATGAGGAGCTTCCTAGAGACATACTTGAATCATGGGCCAAAGTCCCCGAGAACGTTGGAAGGAAAGGCCGTATGGATACTTCAGCAAAATTGAGGAGGAAAGTACAGGAGCAAGATATAGAGGACGATCCAGATGACTGGTTTGGGAATCATAAAAATATAAGAAATCGTGGCGTGCCCCAGAGCAATGGAAATACAACACCTCACTCACGCCCGCCGAAAAAGTTGTCTTTCGGAAAATCTATTCAAGAGAGCAAGAGTTTACGTCGGCGTTCTCCACCTAGCCTGTTACAACGCATTGGTGATAGACACGAATCTCAGTTAGAACATAGTTCAAGAGATAGGCGACCTTCACATAAATCCAATCGGGAGTTGAGTGGTGGTTCAAGGCAGGGCGATAGAGAACATGATGGTGAACCCGACAAGCGTGGGCGAAGGGACCCGGGCCCTCGCTACAAAGGCGGATATAGATGATGATAGTATTCTTGTTGACATCCACAATCAGAGTAGCTAGTCTAAGAGAGAGATATGAGCGATGCAGGCTCAGCTTTGGTTTTATTAGTTGCAAGCTGTTAGTTGCACAGCTTGTCAAGACCGACCTATACTCGCTACGAACCTGATATCAACTACCCTGGGATACAGACAAACGAAATTTGGGCCTATGCCGCATGGTAGTACCTCTGAGACGATCAGTGCAATTACCCGCACTGCAGTTTCCCTTGAATATGCTTCCATCCGTCATAACCAGCATTGCCCCCTTGGAATGTATCTTGTCCCATCAGCCGAGAATCTGCTGATTTGGGATGGCGTATTCTTTGTCCACCAAGGTAGACCTAATTTGCACTCCCTCTGACGAGCTTGCGTGCTATGAAGGTCTCTGCAAATTCAGGGTACTACGCAGATGCGATCCTCAAGTTTCGAATACTCTTTCCCTCAAACTATCCCGAGAACCCACCATCAGTACAATTCGTGACGGACATCTTCCACCCATTAATAGCTAGCCAAACTGGTGCTTTCAATATGACTCCGCGTTTTCGACCATGGCGGTGAGGGAAGCAACTTTAGTCTATACGGCACTCATCCAGGTTTTAGGCCTAAGGAGAATCATGTTTTTGATGTTCTTCATTATATCAAGGCCGCTTTCAAAAAACATGCCCTCGACAAAATTACCGAATCTGACTGCTTCAACAAAGAGGCTTTCCGGTTTGTCTTCCGCGCTAAGTTATACCTGTCTGTCACCCTGAGCTAACCAAGCTACTAGACTGTAAGTGTAGCAAGCCAACTGCCCTTGTATGGAGGTTGGACCGATATTGATGTTAATCATCTAACATTATTATAACAGGTACCATAACTCCACGTCCTCATTTGCGGCCCTCGCCACCCAATCTTCCGTTCTATCCAAGTCCGCATCGGCATTATTTGACAGTGATCATCCAACCATGGCGGAGAAAGTCTCCAGCGGCATTATGTTTCGGGAGCTGACGAAGGGGCAATTGCAGGATACCCAACTGAACTTGGGGCTGGAGGCTTGGGATGAAGATGACTAGGTACCATTTTTTCAGTGGTGAGGGGACTGTGTGGCTCATCTCCAACAACAAAAGTTGATTGCATAGGCTCCTTGTATGTTTTCAGCATAAGAGAACTAAGGACAACAGAGATAGATCTCGAGAGGGCATCAGTTTGTGACGTGAGGCAACAAATATCAAAGCTCACGACAGCGCCATCGCAAGAGATGCCCAGACAGGGTCGAGACGGTGGCCTGTTGGATATATTGCGCCTGCAGCAACCGGGAGGGCTATCATATTGTATACAATTGCCCAAGCCTGTATAGAAATAATATGCTCTTAGCATTGGTATCCAGAACGTTTCTTATATTCTGTTACTTACAAAATTGAATTTGATTCTGTTGATTACTCGTTTGGATAGATCACGGAGGGTTATCAAACTCCTCAAGTCAGATGATAGCAGAATGAAACTGGCACTCGAAAGGGCGATGTCACCTGTGCAAATGGTACAGATAAGACGTTTAACGTGGATCATAATCACTTACTTCCTGATCCTATGGCGATGCCAACATCTGCCACTGCTAATGCCTATGATGCGCCAGGTTTCAACAGGCTTTTCAAAGCTGTCGCAGTTCAGGAATTACATACTGGTGCGTCATTTATACCATCGCCAACCATTGCGACTACAACACGACTTCTCCTACGAACCGCGTTATGGCTGACGGCTTGCCTTGCACCAAGTTTCTGAAGGCGCTCAATATGTTGGGACTAATAAGAGGAGTTAGCCGTTGCAATAAGATCAAGTAGAGGCATATACCTTTTCATGAGGAAGTACGCCGGCAATTACGTGGTTGGGTGATATTCCAGCTGCTCGTGCAATTGCAGTCGCTGTAATAACATTGTCCCCAGACAGTATCCAAGAGTCGATCCCCTGGCTCGATAGTTGTCGAATTACGTCACCTACGCCAGGTCTCAAGGAATCCGTTATAGCGAAGATAGCCGCGATTTGAAACGTGTTCTCGTCATTACGCTGGATAGCCAGAAGAGCGACGCTCTTGGCGTCTGTCTTCATAGTTAGGAGACATTGGGTGATGTCCGCATCCACCCATACGTTATGTTCCTTCATCCACAGCTCGTTACCAATTATAGCTGTACATTGTAGATTGGCGAAGAAAGCTTTCAGACCTTTGCCTGCGACTTCTTCGAATGCAGAACCGGCCTGAGCGGCAGATTCCTTGCAAAAATCGCGTATGGCTATGGCTATGGGGTGCGAAGATGCCGACTCCAGTTCGCCGGCGATACCGAAAATCACAGGACGGGGCCATGAACTGTTAGGTGTCACGCAATCCGACACACGTGGTGCCCCGCCCTCCGTCAATGTCCCAGTCTTGTCGAAAACCACGAGGTCGAGTTGAGCCATTTCCTGGAATGCCTCTCCGCCACCACGAGCAAGGATGCCGAATTTAGCCGCCAGCCCCAAGCCCACCAATAGTGCTGTTGGTGCAGCTAGAGCGATTCCGCAGGGACATGCCACAACGAACACGGCAACGGCAAACTGCAGTGACCAGACAGCTAAAAAAAGTATTTTAGCCACGGTTAATGTAGTAACGATGATAGTATACATACGCCAACCACCAACATCTGTGTCGAGGTAATGAGAAGGAAGCGAACCACTGAAACCCAAGGCGAGCCAAATGACCCAAGTCAAGAGTGAGAGCATGGTTATGACTGGTACAAAATAACGAATAATTCGATCGGCAACACGCTCAATCGGGGCACGACGAGTTTGCCCTTCCCTTACAACCTTGATGATCTTGTCTAGCCTGATGGATAATATCAGTTTAGCGTGAGTGGACGTAGAGAAGTCAACGGAATCCCTGACATAGTCTGTCCTCCAATTGCATCTACCCTGATGTGCAGTGGCTGCCCTTTATTGATGGTACCAACAAAAACCTTGTCACCCGAAAGTTTTGCGACAGGCTTCGACTCTCCTGTGAGAGAACTCTCGTCGAAAGTTCCACGCTGGCCATCAGTAAGGATCCCATCGACCGGGGGAGTAGAGCCGTTCGGCACTCGAACAACATCGCCAATTTCAAGGTAATCGACGGGCACCTTTTCGATCTTTGAACCTATGGGCACCGAGAGGATATCTTGCCCAAAATCACATTCCCCTTTTTCGATATCTTTGGATGTCAAGGTTGTTGCCGACAGAGAGTTGCTGTCACGCATTGCTGGAACCAGAAGGAGTGCATCAGACGGCCTTAGAGAAGTTAAGGCAGACACAGCATCGGCAGTACGTGCCCTACTGTACGCCTCGATGTATCTACCTGACAGCGGGTTGTTAGATATGGAAGATACTAATAAATGTCTGAGACAGTGTTTGCTCACTTACCTGCAAGTAAAAACATAGCGAGGAATACCACGGAGTCGAAGTACGTTGTAGCGTTAACAGCCTTGGGGGATTTCTTTGCCTCAAGGCACAGGATTCCAATTGACGAGATGTATGAAACAGATATGCCTAGAGAAACCAACAAGTTCATGCTGCCAAATCGAGTAAATCTGTCGAGCAAGGGTGTAGAACTTCCGGAACGCCAGAGAGCATAAATCTCTTTCAAAGCACGCGAATGATATCCACTGGCGCTATAGAACATAACTGGGGTGGATATGATGAATAGTGCCCATTCGGCCCGGGGTATGTTTCCAGTCCATATTGGTTGCATAAGATATTCCTTGGACGCATTACCATCCTTCACCAGCGTCATATAAACAATTCCAATTATGAACGTGGGTATAGCTGCAATGAAAGCAAACACCAAACGAGAGAAGAGATGTCTCCTCTCTCGAAGCTGCATTGCGCGCGAAAGTTGTTCAATGGTGGGAGGGTGCTCGAGGGTGACTTGAAGCGGAGGTGAGCTGACTGACGCAATGGATGCGATGATTACGCGTATTGAAAGCGTCGGCAAGTTTGGGTGGTACGAGATAGTTAGAATAGGATCATCCAGGTTGATGAGCGGCTTTACAACAGTAACGCTGTCTCCGAACAATTGTATAGCTGTCATGATATCGGTGGTACAGTTCCTAGGTGTTCTTTGAGTCCGGCAGTCCGTGTGTTATAAGCCAAAAAACTACTGACTGGGAAAACATGCCTTCAATACGAAGAGAGATAGTTCTTTTGGTGTCATGGACATGATCCTGCTTCGAGGATCGTGATGGCTCTATGGTGAGTACTTTGGCTTCAAAACCACAATCCTCGATGGCATTGCGAATGTCCTCGGCCTGTTCCCCGCGCTTTGCAACGGTCAGAGCAAAGCCATCAAGAACATTTACAGCGACGTCTGCAACCCCTGGGAGTCTAAAGACAGCCTCTTTAATTGTAATGGCACAAGAAGAACACGTCATCCCTCCGACTGAGAGTGTGATAGAGAACGTGGAGGGAAGCGAACTCATCGTCTGAGTCTTGCTGCTAGAAAGGTATGGGGAAGATTTTATTTACTTTGAAGGAATGGGGTCAAAGTTGTGGACGCCCTGGACCGTTTCCTTCCTTATATACATGTCCGGTTATAGGAGCTGGGCGTCCAGATCAAGGTATCCTGTAATCGTAGTCATACACTGATGATCAATTTCGGAACAGCCTGAGCTTGCAGGAGACATCTCAAATACGTCTAGGTAGAAACCTCAGCGCATGTGTGCTCTAGGCCACAGTCAGGTATATATACAAGCATGCAACCGCAGGGAAGATTGCCACATGAGCTATGGACCGCACCCTAGCTAAAGTTTTGGGCCTTGTAAGCTCAAACAATGTGAGGATGTAATGTAGTAGTGTGTCGTACGCGGGTCCCCGCCAACCCGACTGATAGACAGCTACCGCGCATCATTGGATGGGTAGAACAGCTTTTGACAAGAGGCATAGGCGCGTAGTACTCATATCTTGCCGCGTACACAAAGGGAGTCGATAAAGCGAAGGCTCAAAAATTCAAATTATTTGTTACAGCAATAAATAAATGGAATGAGCCCACGTGACCTGGAATGAAATATCAGAAAAAAATTAGTATACATATATATAACTCAAACGAATGTACCCTAGAGATCGACAATCACGGTATCTTAACTCACCAGACAGGCCGTCACAACGCTCGTCGTCAAACCTCACAAGGTCTTCTTCACCTTCTTCGATTGGATCATTATCGGACTTCGCCTCCACTGTTGACCCCCGAGATAATAAGTACTAATATTATGACCTCTTTATGTTCCAATCGCTTACCTGCCAACAAGCAGAAATGGGTATAACTCAAAAACTTCCGTAATACTTGGCGTATGTGCTATGGACATCAAAGCTCGGAGCAAAGCTATGAGGGAAATCTTGACACGGCTAGTCGAAAAAGCCCCAGGGTCCATCGAAGTCAAAGTTTTTGGAGATAAAGTTATCCTAGATGAAGGTCAGCACTTTACGACGCACCCCGTTCTCTCTCCAAATAGACGATCTTTCCTTTAGAAGTGGAAAATTGGCCCCGATGTGATATTCTTATCTCGTTTTTCTCTACTGACTTTCCATTGGATAAAGCAATATCTTATGTTAAACTGCGGAAACCTTTTTGCATCAATGACCTTCCTCCACAGTCTCTCCTATGGGACCGTCGTTTAGTTGGTGCTGTTTTGGACCATCTTAAAGTGCCAACGCCTACTCGAATAGAAGTTTCGAGAGATGGTGGCCCCAAAGTCGAGCCCGAGCTTGTAGAACTCATGAAACAAAGGCTAGGCATTGTGCTTGGAGGTTTTTTGGTAACACCAGAAGTTAAGTTGCGGGAGGACGGGAACGCCATCGTTGTAGATGGCAGGGTTATGGAAAAACCGTTTGTAGAGAAACCCGTCAGCGGCGAGGACCATAATGTCTACATTTATTTTCGTGATGGCGGTGGTCGCCGACTCTTTCGAAAGGTCTGCGTGTTTCCCAAGTTTTGAAAGTACGTGATACTCAGGACAGTTTACAGGTCGGGAACAAGTCCAGCGAACTTGATCCTACGTTGAACGAACCTAGAACAGATGGTTCATACATATATGAGGACTTTATTGATGTGGATAATTATGAGGATATCAAGGTGTACACTGTCGGGAAGGAGTACACGCATGCCGAGACACGCAAATCGCCAGTCGTTGACGGGGTTGTTAGACGTAACACAGATGGAAAAGAAATCCGGTATATCTACCATTGAAGCAAACTGATCCTGTACTGAGGTTTACTTATAGTTTTATAACCCGGCTGACTGAAGAAGAAAAGTCGTGGGCGGATAAAATCTGTGAAGGCTTTGGCCAGAAAATCTGCGGCTTCGATATGTTACGTTGTGACAACGGCCAGCGTAGCCATGTTATTGATGTAAATGGGTGGAGTTTTGTAAAGGGAAACGATACATATTATGGTGCGCTCATTTATAAAGGTCCAACGACAAGCATGTGACCATATCGGTAGACAAAGCAGCTGACATATTGGCCGCTTTATGCATGAGATTAGCAAAATCAATAGATCGCCCTCTGCCTGCTAAGGACATCCTGCCACAGGATTCACCAACATGGCTTCTCAAGGCAAACGTAACTGTTTTTCGTCACGCCGATCGCACGCCGAAGGTAACTCTTGATCATTGATTTCAACCAATAGCACTTTTAGAACTCTTTTTTATAGCAAAAACTGAAGTTCAATTTTCCAATTGGAGAGCCTTGGACCCAGCCCTTTGTGACGCTCCTCAATGGAGAGCGTGAGGAAATCATACTTCGTGAAAAGGAACAGTTGACTTTGATTGCTAATGCCGTTGAGGAAGCCGAGAATTTGGGCGCAGATGGAGAAGAACTAGCGAAACTCAGACAACTAAACTCTGCCCTTTCCAGAAAAATAAATTTACCTGGAACTAAGGCCCAACTTAAGCCCGTGTATTCCAAACGTCACGCCGGTCAGCCAAGGCAGTTGACGAAACTAACCCTCGTTTTCAAGTGGGGAGGCGAGGTACATGGTCGTCATGATTACCTGGTTCGTTTGCTGATACTTCCGTTAGTTTACCCACTCCGCTAGGTATCAATCTCGAGATCTGGGGGAAAGCCTGAAGAAAGATATCTCCATCATGAGTTAGTTTTTTTGGCTTAGAAGCCCATTTTTTCCAATCACGACTTTTTACTTTACCTCCAGATAAGGAAGTTTTGCAAAACGTCAAGGTATGTAGAGAGATACGGGTTTGGTTTCTGATTAACACATTACCCTTTAGATCTTTACTTCATCTGAGCGTCGCGTCATTGCCTCAGCAGAGACATTTGCTGCGGCTCTGCTCAATCCCCAGCATTCAGGCTATACAACGCCCTCTTCTACAGCTCCATCGTCGAAACTCGCAGCTGAAGGAGGCAATGTTTTCATGACCAAGAACTTTACAGCACAGCAACAGCTTCCTATACAACTCATCATTCGCAAGGACCTTCTTGACGATTCTAATGCTGCGAAAGACTTGATGGATGATGTAAAGAAAAGACTCAAAATCCTTCTACGCCCTGGTGAACCTGAAAAACGGCCCGAACTCACATGGCCCAAGAATATGAATAAAGACCCTGTCGAAGTTGTCAAGGTCAGCTTCATTGCATGAGGATCTGGCTTCAGCCTTGATTCTCCCGGACAGGAAGTAATAGAACTTTTGAGTTCCTTCCGGGACATCATGAACCGGAACTTTGACACACTCGATGTGGATAAGATACAAGAACGATGGTAACTCTCTTTCAATCCGTCTACTATTTGTCTAAGACTGTACGCAGGTGTTGCGGTGACCAGCCCTGGCTTTTTAGAGAAAGGTGGATAAAATTATTCGAGGACTTTTGCGATGTCGAACAGAAAAAGTTTGATCCTTCTCGTGTGAGGAAGCTTGTCTTGAATTTTGCCAACTTATTGATAAATTTGCACACCCAAGGTATCGGAACTTTACGATACCATCAAATACTGTGCTCTACACCACAGGACGTTCTTATTTGCAATATTCGATGAACACGGTCGAAGCGACCCCGTTCAACCACCCCGTGATCGCAAACTTCATGAACTATACACACGAGCCAAAGTACTGTTCGATCTCGTAGCTCCTCAAGAGTATGGAATTGATCGAGATGAAAAGTAAGCCGAAAACATGCGAAGAGCACATCAATAGAATTCATGTCTACACCTTCCAGGGAGGAAATTGGTATTCTAACTTCTTTGCCTCTTCTTCAAAACGTGGTAAAAGACCTGGAGGCTGCCCGTAAAAATGGAGAAAGTTCACTCACACTATATTTCACCAAAGAGAGTCATATCCACACCCTAGTCAACCTGGTCCTATTGTCTGGCCTCCCGATCGCAAATCCGCGCATACCAGAACTAGATTATTGTGTTCGTAAATTTGACTCCGAGCTTTCAGAATATTACTAACCATCAAGACCACTCAGTCCCATATCACATTTGAATTGTACGAGAGGAATCGTGGAAGAGGAAAATCCGACAAGGAATATTCAATCAGACTCTCTCTGAGCGAGGGAGCACACTCTACGAATGTCCTGGATTCTACTCTAGACGCTCGTCATTCTCTCAATGTAAAGCCACGAAGGTTAGACCATTCTATCTTTATATTGGAATACGCTAAACGGTTTCGCTTACAGGAAGCTTACCCACCACCTATCCTACAGTTCGGTAATTGAAAAATTGTCGAAGCACTTTGATAGACCTAATGACGTAAGTGTCCGTACCTGCAAAGTTTACCTAGATAACGACTTTTGGAAACAGGATGACGATACCGACACTCCTTTTGAAACTATAGTAACCAGACCAGCCCCATTAGAAACCAGTAGTGACGACAGTTAGCTGCGATGAGATTAACTTACCGCCCTATTATAATGTTTACTTATTACACTCACCCGCTCTTCTCCGATATCTCAACCTATGGCTTGTCCAATTGTACTTGGTGAATCGGTACCCTTAAAAGTATGTAAGCCTGGCTAACATTGTTCATATACTACTGTCTAGTACTCGATCAATCACATATACAGCTGCTACTATTTTTGAAGGACTGCGCTGCAATGTTCTCACTCACCACAACGATGGTGGTTCTCACGCCCTTGACTACATACTGAAGGCCAGTCCATGCTACCTTCCTTTTTTGGTAACATCTATATCTGTTTTATATTGAGATTCAGAAGTTCACCAATCAGTATTGAACTATGATTAATCTGTCCCAGGACACAATGGCATATATACTTGTGATCCTTTTTGACAGTCAGTTTGGTCAGTTGTATCAGCGGTTTAGTAGCTACCCGCAAGTCCACCAGCCATGGCAGAATGGGCATTTCAGCGTTCCCTGAGCGAAAGTGAGAACTGTTTTATCTATAATACCGGTTACACAAACTCAGTGTGCTGTTAACAGGCCATGCAATTATGGGCGCTCCGGGCAATATCCACGAAACTGAGACCCGCTTAATTGACGGACGACTGCAACGTGTTTACAAGAATATCTGGCCCACCCTTCGAGAATTTTGGTGTCAAGTAGCCGCTCAGCATTCAAAAGCAATTTATGTTGTTTTTGAAAGACAACGTTTTACATTTGCTCAAGTGTTCGATGAATCTGTCAAAGCAGCAAGCCTTTACCGAAAACGTTATGGGGTTCAGAAAGGTTTGGGCTAACTTGTTTATATAATTCCACGCCATTAAATGCGGCAATAGGTGATAAAGTTGCAATATGTTCTCGCAATTATCCACAATACCTCGTTGCTTTCTGGGCATGTCGTACGTCATTGATGTTTTTTTTTATTACTGTGAACTTCATCTCAGTTCCTAGATCTTATTGGAGCAGTTTCCGTCTTAGTTAATGCGTAAGCTCCCCAATCGCTCGCAATTATTTACACCTCTTATACTTTACAAAGTTGGCTTCCACTAGATGTACTGGAGTATTGCTTGCGACATACGGAGTGCAAACTTGTGATTCTTGATGCAGAACGCGCTGATCGCGTGGAGCTCATCTTGGAGAAGCTTGTTAGGGAAGCAAGTACCAAGGGTTTTTTAGTTTTAGAGTCCCATGAAGGAAAGGGTCAGTGGAAAGGAATGCAGTCGTGGCAATCCACACTTCAAGAGTATCAGGATGGTACTCTTGATTTTCTGGAACTTGAGATCCTTCCAGAAGACGACGCAACGATCTATTTCACTTCTGGTATAGTATCGTGTAAGTGTTCGACATCCACTCTCATGTAACTTGTTTTAGGCACCACTGGACTACCGAAGGGCGTGCTAGGTACACAGAGAATGTATTTGAGCAATCTCTACAATGTATGAAACTTCTCACGTCCAGCCCCCCCTGCTTTTCATGGCTTTGATTTCCAGGTGTTGGTTGCTTCTAGGAGGGCAAATTTAAGACAGGGCAACAACATATTACCTGCACAATCGGGGGAGCCTACGAAGGGTATATTAATACCAGTGCCCCTCTTCCATGTAACGGGCTCTACAAGTTTGATGGTGAGTCGTTTGAGTTTCCGCTACTGGCATACCTTAACGACGTTTAGATGCTGGCATCGTTGACTGGGATGAGGATTGTATTGATGAGAAAATGGGTACCGGAAGAAGGTAAGATGTCTTGTTATTTCTTATGTTCGGTACTCCCCAACTCTTCATAGCGGCTAGGTAAGTTTGAATAGCATCGACACTAAATATCACTCAGATTTGTCACCCCAGACTCATAAAGCGGGAGAATGTTGGAATCGCAGGAGGGTCAGTTTCTTCTACTTGACCGGATGTATGAACCAACGAAGAGTTAGCGTCCCATCAATGGTATTCGACCTGACAGAGAGCTCTCTGATTAATAAATTTTCGTTGGATTCCTTGATGTTTGGGGGCGCGCCTGCTCCCGATTTGCTCGCCACCAGGGCGAGCCAGGTGTTCCGAACTGCTATGCTGTGCGTTCCAGATCAGGATGTGTGTATTGCTCAGTTTACCACTGTAAATATAGGACCCAAGGATACGGTCTAACAGAGACGAACAGCGTGGCGGTAAGCTTTGGTTGGTAACGCTGACAGACATATAAAATCTATGGCCCGCGTTGACATTTTCTTTTACAGGAGGTACGGATTATGAAGCACGTCCAGCGAGTTGGTAAGCACCTTGCCATGTCGTGTAGGAAAACCAGGTCATAATATCTCAAGTGGCTTGCCTTGTCCGATCAACGATGTCATGATCGTGACGGGAACTACCTCCGTACCTCCTGGGGAGGTCGGTGAAGTTTGGATTCGAGGGCCTAACGTAATGAAAGGATATTGGCGTGATCAAAGTGAGCGAGTAGAAAAGCTAGGATGTCCAAGGCTGACAGGTTGACGCTTTAGACGCCACTGATAAAGTACAAGGAATTCCATTTATCACTAGTAGGGTGCTGATCGCTGTATATGCAGGCTCTGACAAAGGATGGCTGGTTCAAAACTGGGGATCTTGGCTATTTGGATGAAGAAGGCTTCCTGTACATCCGAGACAGAAGTAAGACGGCTAGCATGATGTTTGTAATTTTATGATTAACCTTTCTTAGTTAAGGACATTATAATTCGTGGTGGCGAAAACATTGTGCGCACAGATCTAGATTGTTCTTAATTCTTATTGAAGAGGTTGCAGGATTCTGTTAGTGTGGAGAATGCACTTTATGCGGACCATAGAATCTTGGAAGCCGCAGCTATTGGCGTTCCTCATGTACGACTCGGTGAGGTCGTGGCGGCTGTGGTGTCAGTGAAGCCGGCATTCAAGGGTCAGTTGACTGAAGCTTCACTTATTGATACTGCTGCCAAAAGGTAAGCGATTAATATTACTTTTACCAAGATGCTCACCATTTCTTAATAATTAATAATGACTACAGCTTGCCTAAGTATGCTGTACCTGTCTTGATCATCATTCAAGACGAGCCACTGGGTATAATGATTACTTGTCCAGAGTGTGCTCTATTTGATCTTGTATTTTATTTTGTAGAGCGTACTGAGTCAGGGAAGATTCTGAAGGGAGAGATGCGAAAGCTTGCACGAGCAGTTTGGGAGGCGAGGATGAAGGATGAAATTGAAAGATCGCACACGGTGCAACCCAAATTGTAGTCTCCACTACTACGTTACGTCGTATTAGCCTTGTTGTTTGTACCTATCTGTGTTTGGCAAGTTCAGCTCTTTGGGCAGCACATCCATACATAATACGAATATCTATATCTTAGGGCCCTAATCCAATGATTTAGTCGCACTATGGAACGCTCAAATTCTACTACATCCAATGTCTCTAAATCAGGTTCTAGCTCAAGCCCCTTCGCGTACCAAACGCGACTGTTAGAACGGACCTCGTCTAAAAGTGGTGGAAGCTCTCTATCTCGCAGCAATTCGCAGCAATCTGGTGTTGGTATTTTAGCAAACTCAACGGGACCAGGAATCTCAGCGAGTACTCGACGCTGGACTTCTCACCGGATCACCAATAGCTTAGACGCGACTCCAAACAAGCGAGAGGAGCGTACGAAGGAGGCAGTTGGGGAAGATAACGCTGCTGCGTCTTTGCCTAGTCCAACGAATGACACAGAAAGGGGATCTGTGGCACATGTGCATTCGTCGTCAGCATTGTCAAAGTATCGTCCAGCCAGCCCTCCGGCTACCTTCTCGGCGCAGGCTGAATCTTACCGGACCCCAACTTCTTTGAAGCGTCGCACTATGCCATCCCCTATCATTGCTTCGCCTTTATCTCCAAATGCTACAGGCGTCACCATTGAAGGCAGTCTGTCGTCTTCCACAAGCCCTACAACACCGCGTCGTATTCAATTGCCGCCGTCGTTTAATTCTTCGAGTGCAACATCATTTGAAAACGTCTCAAGAACAGAATCATCGGATCCACATACCCGTTACAAGCGATCAAATACACTGGATACCTTTACCACACCCTCGCCATCTAAGCAAATGTTCACCCCGCAAACAAGTTTACCCTCTGAAGAATCACTATCACGCGACACTGCAAAACTACAACCGTTGTCAACATCCGCCCGACCTCGTCCAACATCTTTTTATGGTATACCGTCCGAATCACCCACGCCTCGGGATATAATTAACAGACAATCTTTCTATGGATTACCACCACGTTCTCCCTCCGAGAGAGCTTCGAGCCCCGTTCGTTCACCCCCTCCTACATTGCAATCAAGTTCTGTGATGAATCCTTCAGCCTACCGAAGCTCGTACATGACGAGAAAGAAGTCCTCCATGTATGGTGATTCTCTGGGTACCGATCGGCGGCTGGGTAGGCACCTTCCACGGATTGCAAGTGGAGACGCAGAGGAGTCAATGGAGTTAAAGAAACCAGCCGAAGAGCCATTGAATACACAGCGATCGCGCGAATGGCGCATACGTAACGGAAATGAGGGTATTCCACCTTCACTTGAGCCATCATGGAAGCAGGAACGCGTTTCCCCCGCGCTCCCAATTCCTAACGCCGACGATGTTGCGGGGCTACCAGGACGTATTCAACTTAAGGCGCCTAGCACTCCGTCCTCGCCGATGTCGTCATCACATTATGTGGGAAGTTTCTGGGCAGATACACAGCGTCATCTAATCCACGCGTACGAGTATTTGTGTCACGTGGGCGAAGCCCAACAGTGGATTGAAGGGTGTCTAGGTGAAGAGCTCGAGTTTGGGGTAGTAGAGATGGAGGATGGGTTGAGAAACGGCGTAGTCTTGGCCAAACTCGTGCGCGCATTTCAAGGCGAAGATGCTGTGAAAAGGATATACGATGTGAGTAATCAAAGTGCACAAGTGCCAAGTTAAATTATATTGCGTAGGCTCCCAAGCTAGATTTCCGACATTCAGATAACATCAATCATTTCTTCAAATTTGTTCGCCAAGTTGGGCTTCCGGAAGTAAGCATTATTCTAGTACCATTTTTCCATTTTTCGACCTTTCCGCATTTCACAGGGATTCATATTTGAACTAACGGATCTGTATGAGAAAAAGAATCTCCCGAAGGTGATCTATTGCATCCACGCCTTGAGGTATGTATATGATGGCTTAATCTGTGATCCTCGTCAACTCAAGCAGAGTGAAACAGTCATCTCCTCGCTCGCAGAGGTATGGCAGAGCGTATAGGAAACCTTCTGGGTCGGCTTCAATTTTCCAACGATCAGTTACAAAGAACGCAGAAGGGACTGAAAGATGCCGGGGTGGCGATGCCCAACTTTGGGAATGTTGGCCGCGAGTTGGCCAAAGAGATTAACGAAGAACCTGAAACCGAGGTGGAGACAGAGGAAGAACGTGAGCACCTCCATTTTCATGCACGCAAGTCTAACCAGCCGTTCTAGGTCAAATACGACTTTTGCTGGAACATCGAGACTCGATAATTGGTTTACAAGCACGTGCAAGAGGATCCCTTATTCGCAAGGCCCAAGCCTCACTGCAAGGTCGAATGCGTCTCACTGAACGCCACGTTTCCAAGCTACAGGCTTCATGTCGAGCGTTTGTCATCCGTCTCAAATTAGAAGGACAAAGGCAGGCATTATTCAGCTTGTTGCCGTGGGTGGTCAATTTACAAGCCGTTGCCCGATCTGTTATACTTCGGAGGCAATGGCGATTACGCCTTCATCAAGTACGGGGCTCTACGCCATATATCGTCAAACTTCAGGCGCAGCTTCGCGGGCTTTTACAGCGCCGTCAATTCACCCGGCTGATGTCCGCTCTGCGGAGTAGTCGTGTTTCGGTAACGACACTGCAAGCCGTAGCGCGTGCTCGTATTACGCAAAATTCACACAAGCAACTTTCCAAGAGGTTTTCACGACCAGCAATCGCGATATCTATAGTGCAATTACAGGCACAATGTAGGGGCGTACTCGCCAGACGGCGGACAAGTAATCAAGTTGCGCTTTTGAAACATCACCGGTTCGAATTCATTTCTTTGCAAGCTCATTGTAGGGGTGTTATCATGCGACGCCGACTGCGAACACAAGTGGCTAAGTTGGAAGATATTTCTCATGTAGTTGCTCGTATCCAAGCTGCTGCTCGGACTTATCTTGCTAGAAAACGACTTCTTTCTCTTATCCGCGGACTGCGCAAAGTTACCCCTATGGTTCTTGGCTTGCAAGCTCGGGCTCGAGCTAATTTAGCTCGTCAGAGGCACCACAACCTACAGAAGGCATTGGCCGAAATAAAAACCATTGTTTCTGTTGGAGGGTTCCAAGCAAAAGCCCGTGCCAAACTAGCTCGTAACCGGCACCAGGAGCTCAAGCGAACGTTAAAATTTGTTGCCCCAGATGTGGCCGGTATCCAGGCGATATTACGTGGTGTCCTAACACGCTCCGACTACTTCGCGTGGAGGGACCATCTACATCGTAGTCATCTCATTGCTTCCTTGCTACAGGCAATGCTGCGTGGTGTTCTGTATCGTCGGTCTTTCCGTGCCAAGTTGCAGTACTACCAAGTCAACTTGAACAAAGTCGTTAAGATCCAGTCGTTATTTCGTGCCAAAGAAACCCGGGAGCAGTATAGGCAGCTAACGCTTGGCAAGAACGTTACAGTTGGGACTATCAAGAATTTTGTACATCTTCTAGATGATTCTGAAGCAGATTTCCAGGAGGAAATCAAGATAGAGCGTCTCAGGAAAAAGGTCGTGGAGAACATACGAGAAATACAGTCCCTTGAAAGCGATCTGAACGACTTGGATGTCAAAATTGGTCTTGTCGTTCAAAATAGCATAAAAGCCAGACGAACGGATTCTGCGGCATCACACGCCGCTAGGATATCTCTGCTTGCTGCTCATGGGGACCCCTTTTCTGGCGCTAATTCCATCGATCAATCAGCAAGGCGGAAGCTGGAGTTATATCAACAATTATTTTACCTTTTACAAACCAAGGGAGAATACCTCAGCCGGCTATTTTCCTATCTGTCATTGGAAACCATTTCTGAGACGAGTCGAAGGTTCACCGAGCGCGTTGTCTTGACCCTTTTTGGATTCGGCCAAGACCGTAGAGAAGATTATCTTCTTCTGAAGCTGTTCCAAGTCAGAAAGTCTTTCGTAACAGCGTTATAAAAAATCTAACATTTTATCTCTAGTTGGCTATTCGTGAAGAGATCGATTCTTCTACCTCCATCGAAAATATCATCACTGGCCACCCTACATACATCAATATCGCAATTCACTACGTCCGCCCTAAGCAAATTACCTATGTTCGAGACGCATTTCAATCAATCATTCGTGAGATAATTAGTTCAGAGGATCTTGATCTTGAAACAGACCCGTCCGCCGTAAGCAATGCACTTATTCTTATGTCTACGGAGCTCTCACATCCTCTCTAGATCCATAGAGCTAGGATCGAACTGGAGGAAATCCGATCAGGAATCGCTAGTGCGAAAGTGAAGGATGTCACTTTTCGTGAAGCTTTGAAAGATCCAGACACACGCCCCATATATATCCGCCGTGAGTTGTATTTCTCCACAGCTATCTCCATTTTTTAATTTCGAGAAGATCTGCAAGTACTACAGTGGTGGTCGGAAGCTTTTGTAACCGCCATTAAACAGTCAACGAAAAAGATGCCCTATGGTATGAGGTACCTTGCTAGAGAGACTCTTGTGCATCTTCGGGTGCGTCGCATATAATCTGGTGATATTTGACTCTCTCACGTAATTTATAGGAAAGGTTCCCAGATGCATCGGATGAATCCTATGCTGCCTGCATTGGTAGACTGGTCTATTACCGATATATTAACCCTGCCATCATGTAAAATGGATTACATGTTGACAAATTACCCATACTAACCAAATCATGCAGCGCACCGGAAACATTTGACATAGTCACGAAGACGATAACTACTGGGGCTCGAATGAATCTCGCACAGATATCTAAAGTCCTCACGCAAGTAACTAGTGGCTCCCTGTTCGATGATGGCAACCCAATCTATGTACCAATCAATGATTATGTTCACAAAGCTATCGCAGACATAACTGCGTGGCTGCTAGAAGGTGTGTACATACCCCTACCTTAGGATATCTAAAACGAAGCTTCACAGTTGCAAATGTACCTGATGCTGAAACCCAATTCCATGCCCACGAGTTCTTGGATGCAACTGTGCAGCCCAAGCCAATATATATCTCTCCAAACGAAATTTATACCATGCACGATCTACTATCTCAGCACCTTGATTATGTCGTGAGATTTTTATCTCATTTTGGTTCTAGAAGGCCTTACCTCACAGTTCACTCACAGGCACCAAAGAAGGACGACACCCTTCGAATCATACTCGCAGAATTGGGCGGAGTCCCCAATTTAGGAAATGGCGAACTCAGAGATGCAAGAGATACTTCCATCACATTGGAGCTCACTAACCGTTTCGCCCACGTTCGAGGTCACTACTCCTTCTCAAACGCGTAGTCATTCCATTGACTGAAAAACTATATACAGACCCTCATGCGGAAGAAAAAACCCTTTGGGTTCAAGCAAAACGTGGTGTATTGGCGATTCTACGAGTACAGCCAGCGCAAGACCTTTTGGAGTCCCTGATGCGTCCTGTTACAGAGGACGACGAGCTGATGTGGGAGGAGATTCTAGAAGCTGAGGCAGAGAATGAACAAATACGGCATCCGCGACGTCAACCCTCCACAGCCGCACCAGATTCAGCGTACCGTTTGGAAGACATTCGTTCGTAAGTTGACATTTCAAGCGTTCGATTTGATTTTCAGTAATCGTGTAATTGTCCCAGCTTGAAGTTTGCGGCTGTCAAGGCGCTAGCCATTGCAAATTTACTTGATCTTGAGAAACAGGGGAGGATATCTCGTGACGATGGTTTTCAGGGCATACTCAACGCCATTGCTGGTGATGTGCGCAGCAAACATAGGAAACGTCTTCAACGCCAACAAGAGATGGAAAGCATGAATGAGGCGCTACGACATCTAGCTGAGCGTAAGAAAGACTACGAGGATCAGATTGACAGCTATCATAATTATGTTGAAACCGCAATGGATACGATGCAAAGGGGCAAGGGGTAGGTGCATCTTTGCTGTTAAGAGTCAATCATTATTTACATCTTTCAGGAAAAAGCGATTCGTGCTTCCCTTTACGAGGCAATTCTATCATCTTAGAGAGTTGCAGAAAACTGGAGAATCGGCTCCATTTGGCTCTTTCATTTACTCAGCGAAGTCACTCTATAACAAGGGCATTCTGCTGTCGATCGACCAGTATTCACCACGGCAGTTTGACAAACTGCAGCTGACAATGTCATCAAAGACTACTGGCATTTTCACTTTGCGACTTGAGTCTACCTTACTTGGTGTTTCGACACGTATTGCTTTAGAGGATATCAGGATGGAAGATCTCTTACAAGCTAAATACGAGAAACGTCAATCTTTTGCCCTGTTCGATAGCAAGGTTATCGTCCACTTAGAATCGTTTCTCGATCATATCAACAAGAAGTATGTGTTCTCTCTCTACTTCCTTACCCGCAACTGACATTGTTTCTCCAGGTTTTACATATGATCTTACTGATTTCCTCTTACCCCTCACTTTCATTGACGACGACCACTTACACGCATACACCTCTCTGCACTGTATCTTAGTCAGTCCTACTTGTAGCTTCAATCTAGAAATCATGATATTCTATCTGGCTATATAACGTGAAACTTAGGAATTAGTGAAACGTGACTGTGTCATAAGGTGAAGTAGAAATCTGGATGGCGATCGCCTATGGGCGCTTGTGTCTTTCCTGAGTTCCAGAGCCTTTGGTAGCGTTCCATGTTTATCTGTCTGCGCCCTTCCTTCCGAGCTTTGTTTTCCCACAAACAGTAACATCTAAAGCCACTTCAATTACTAATAGTTAACACACAACTGATGTACTTACACATTGGCCGCTATTGATGTCCAACTGAGAACGACAAATGCAAGGACAATGCTGTGTCCGCGAATGTATTTCGGCGCTTGGTCTATCAATACAAGTAAAACACTATAGACATAATATGTCAAATAGGACTGACTGACCCTTAGTATAAGCGAAAGTTGCAATGAATCCACTATTTTTATGTATTGAGTACGATAGCTGGGAAAACTTGTTTCAAACTGTGTTACTTACCCACAGTTGGCTATGGCTAACTGAAATGCTGTGGTCGTTGCCTTCTTGTAGTGGCCACTGCTGTTGTTGGGCAATATGGAACTATGATAGATGAGCACCACTGTTAACAAACAGCAACGAAAGGAACACACAGAATACATGGTCCTGATGGATACCTGGGTTGTTATGTGTTCATTAGCAGCGGATTTACAGTGAATGCTAGAAAATACCCACACGCCTGCAGCCATAAAAAATACTGCTATATACCTTGTGCCATTGGTTTTTGCTGTAATTGCAATAATATAACCTGTCACCTTATTGAAGTCAAAGTTCAAGGGCAGGCCATTGGTTTGCATACCGATGATTGTGAGAGGTAAGCAAATCAGAATAAATGGTCCTCGCCACTTGAGGCGGTCACTTAGTACCGCCACAATGACTAAACATTGGTTAAGCGTTATGTGCCATTGGAAGTTAATGGAACACCCAAACCTGTCAGTACCACAGCTGGAACATATGGTGGTACTAGAAAATCTTAGTCAGCGCTCAGTCAGATGGACAGTGAGGTGTACCTACCTGTGTGTAGTTGTGCCTCCCCGCCAGAATACCCTAATCCAGCAACAATAGTGGGTCTTCATCACCCACTAGATTAAAAAGGCGTATCTAAGAAGGAATGGAACACATACAAGAATAAAGAGTAAGAGTACAAGCTGACAACTAGACCAAGGTAGGCGATCCCAGTCAGCCAAGTTTGAATATCTGTCAAACCTGCCAAGAATGTTAGTTCACTGGTGCTGATGAATCTGGAGTTATCTCACCTCTAATAACTTCTCCTAGCTCGAAGTGCTCAACATCCCTTTCATCAGGGCTAGTGGGTGAGTTAGCAGCAACTTCGACCCCGATATCGCTTCCTTTCTCCGAAGACGTAGAGGTCAATTGGACGGATCCACCTCTCAGTAGCGTGATGTCATCCCCTTGTAATCGCTTCACTGTATTGCTTTAGTATTGTTGAGGCTATGTATGATACATACAAACTGGACTTACGTGCGAAGGATCTCTCTTCGACGGAAAGAAAACTTGCAGAGGATATACTGCCCGGTAAGATAATTGCAGCAATTAGACTAGCGATGATCGTTGCAAGTCCTTCGAGAATCTGAAAATGCCAGAAAGGCAGGAATAAGCCTCGTCTACCTAGAAACAGATCCACTAAAAATTCACATATATCCACCGCCAACCAGCTAGTCCGCCGATTCCTTCCATCTTGGTTATCACAGTGGCAAGAAGTCCTTGTGAAGGGAATGAGTTTTGGCGTTTAGGGTAACGACTGAGTAATAGATACCTCCGAATGCGCCGGAGAGCGATGCTGATACAATCAGTTTAATGGGGGAGTGATGTTGGCTGCATCGAATCACATACCAGAGGCGTAGAATATGCCAACGCTGTAAGAAAATGTCAGTTTAACCACATATTTACTTGGATACATATAAGTTTACCGTAGCTGGAACTCGTCACGTCTGTACATCGTACTTAGATACAAGATCTAATCGGTGATACATTAGCCAGCACGGCAGTCGACCAACTTTTAGGCGTACCATGCCTGGAAGAAGTCCGCCTTCGCATAATCCGAGAAACAACCGCACGGAAACAAGCCCTGCATATGAATCGACCTGTAACGTTTTTTTTTTCAGATGACCATAGCGCAGGAAAGCAGACGTATTACAAGCGCCGTCAATGTAGTTACTATGCCCCACAAGAAAACCAGTAAGGGAATCCAGCGCTAGAAACTCTTGGTGAGATGAGTACAGAAGAATCACATCATACAAACATTTGCGCCCATCCGCTTGAGTACCATGTTTGAAGGCAATTCCACTACGAGATAACTGAAAATAACTTGAGCAAAATGTAGAGCGCAGGGTCATCCCCACTTACGTGACATAAAAAACTAGTTACTTGGCTGAGTAGAGGTACCACAGTTATATATGAGTAAAATAAAGACATACCTGCAAGAGCCGTGTTGAATTGATTTCCCCGTAGATGAGCATCGCGTTCTAGTCCTGCAATCCTGTAGCAACATCTTCAAAAAAAACTTGGCACGTTATGAAGGTGGCGAGACTTCTACCTAGCATTTCCGATATTACTTCGATCAATAAAATTTGCAAGCCATAGCTATAGTAAGATTCAGGTGGAGGTGAGGGCACAAGAGCTATTATCCTACAAGAGCCAGCGGAGGAAGAATATAGCAATCCAATTTCCAAAGGATGCGTCGAGCCATAGCACGTTCATGGTCCCCAAGAGTTGACATGGTGATACAAGAAAGTCTGAAGTAGCACGTAAGAAATTTAGGAGCCTGAGGTCCTTAACAGACAGTTCGCCTTGAGAAAGTGTATTATAGTAGCATATGGCTATGAAACGAATGGAGGTATCTTATTCTTCAGCTGACTCTATTCTGTGCGTCAGACGCGGATAAGGTGGGTTTTGTTGAGGATGTGTTCATGGTCTATGTGGTGACTATGGAGTAAACGGCGAGGGTGCCGAGGGTTCGAGAATAGATCAGATGCTTCAAGCTGGGGATCATGAGTTCAGTACCAGATGCTAGAGTTGGCGTGTTACGAGAGTCTTGTTGTACGTCAGTCTAGTTTCACTCTCCGATTATCTTCCCATCAACATCCTTTTTGACCTGCTATCCTCATGTCGGCACCGTCATTTGCTTCGCTGGCCCCTCCACTGCCGCCAGGGTGGTCCGCACATACCGGTATGCCTATTTACATGGTGTTTTTTCCCTCGCTCATTGTCTCCACAGGACCTGGCGGGCAGCCGTACTATTATAATGCGCAAACACAAGAATCTACGTATGTTCGGCCGATTCCAGCATTTCCTATCATACCTATACAATCGGAGCCCCCTAAAAAGAAGGAGAGGCCTCTGACTAAAACCCCGATACCCGGTACTGAATGGCTACGCGTGAAAACGACCGAGGGAAATATATTTTACTCCCACAAGACTAAGAAAGAAAGCCTCTGGGTGGTGCCTGACGAAATAAAAGAGGCCATCGAAAGACTAGAGAAGGATGAATTAAGAAAGCAGGAAAAAATCGTTCACGGTACGACTGAAGAGGCGTTGCAGGATGAACATGAACGCTCCATGGAGGTGCAGAGGGTCAAACAAGAGGTTCAAGCGATGGTGAAACGGAAGGCGGAACACGTCATTTCCCTTGAGGAAGTGGTCAATATTAAAAAGGCCAAAGTTGAAGACGAGAATGAAGATAAAGAGGAAAGTGAGAGTGGAGAGAGCGAAGTAGAAGAGTGGCAACGTGAAGCAGCCGCTCAACTAGCAGCTGAAGCAGAGGCTGAAAGGATTAGACGGAGGGAAGAAGAAGCAAGGCTGAAAAGGGACGAGGAGGCAGAGATAAAACGAACTGCACAGCTGAACATGCCTGAACGTGTTGATCTTTCGGTTGAGGAAGCCAAGGCGTTGTTCAAGGCGAGTATACACATTCCCCCATGTTGTAGCTTGCAAGTGATCTCAAGTTGCTCAGACTCTTCTTAGGGAGGAAGACATAAATCCGCTACATCCATGGGATATGTCATTGCCAAAGTTCATTTCTGATCCTCGGTATGTTCTCCTGCCATCCGTCTCGGCGCGACGCGAGGCCTTTGATGAGTATTGTCGCGATCGTGCCCGTGAAATACGGCAGACTGCGGTGAAGAACGACAGAATCGGCACGAGCGCCAAAAGTGCATTTGAGCGCCTGCTTCAGAACGAAATCAAAAGCACTCGCAATACATGGTCCGAGTTCCGCCGAAGTTGGAAGAAGGACCGAGCATTCTATGGTTGGGGTAGGGATGATCGCGAGAGGGAAAAGAGGTTCAGAGAGTATATCAAGGAATTAGGTGAAAGTTAGTTGCCTTCCTTATCGTAGGAATCACACCCCAAGACCAAAGCTATCAACAGAAAAACGAGTCCTAGCTCAGAAGGCCGAGGCCAATTTTTTTGCAATGCTGCGAGAGAAAGGCGATATCACAGAGGGTTCAGTTTGGACAGATGTAGGAAAACTACTCTTGGTCTGCTGCATCTATGCATCTATTTACTCTTACTTCCAGATGAAGCGAGGTTTTCACGATGACCCCCGCTACGACGCTGTTGGATCTTCTTCATTACGCGAAGAACTTTTCAATACTTTTTTAAAGGGTAACGCATCAAAGATCACCTCTCAATCAGAAGATCTGGCTGTCACTCTATCTCAGAAAGATGAAGATGAAGAACCGCAAGACGCTGATGCGGAAGAAACACAAAGGAAACGGAAAGAGAAGAAGGAGCGGGCTGTCAAAGAACGGCAGCACAGAGTTAGGCTCGAACGTGATCGTCTTGAGGCTGATATTGGTAGGTCAAGAAATGATGTTAACAGAGAAGAGGGTGAACGAAATTTTAAGTGCGCCGTTTTTCCATCACTTTCCCTACTCTTTGAGGCCAAGATTTGTGGCGCTGATCTCGGTTTAATAATACGTAGGAACATGCTAACGGACGCAATTCGAGACCCACAGGTACGGTGATTTTACATTATTGGACCGGCATTTATTCTGTCTCATAGGCAACCTGGGATAGCATTTTACCGCAGCTCAAAACCGATCCCCGTTTTCGAAACTCTCCTCTTCCACCTAATCAGCAATTACACTTATTTCATCTTCACATGGAACATCTACGATTTAAACACCTTGAAAGCCTACACACACTTTTTGAAACTCATACGCCGACACTGGCAGCTCAATTGATCGAACTGCCAGTGTCTTCGTTACTCTCCTCACCGCCTGTCTTGAAGCTTGGATACGATAGCGGAAGGCTTCAACAGGCCTTTGACAAGTGGCAGCTGGAGCGAACTCATGAATCACGCAAGGCGTTTGACGAGATGCTGGCTGAAAATTCGTTCGTAGAATTCTGGGGTCGGCTGGGGAAAATCGGCGGGGAAGGTGTGGATGGCGGCATCAAATCAGATGATCTTGACGGGGACGAGGGCGAAGGCGGTGGTGGAAAAGTCGATATGAAAATACTTGCTAAAAACGTCGATATAGGAGACATGGAAAAGGTGTTGAAGGTCAGTTGGAAATTAATTTTCTCGTGTCACGGAGAAACTGAATCAAGATAGAATGATAAGCGATATGCTGTGTTCGATCATGTTCCGGAACAGAGGGAACGGTGGCTAAGGGTGTGTTTTTATCGTGGAACCTATCCAAATGACACTCATGAGCATTGGCACGTTAGGACTATTTATCAAACTTGTCCGCACCACAACTCTCAGTGCATGTACAGCAGTCGACATGATTTAAATTGGTATTTATATTATTTCCCGAAAATTGTAATTGCCAATTAAATTGGCATAATTTTATCCGATCACGTGTGGAGACTGACACGAAATTGACACGTCAGTGACTTCGTATCAGGGATGCTATAAATTACATAAAAAAATTAAAAACTTAAAAACAGCTTCCCACATACGGCACAGATTGAGAAAAGCAATGCGGCTCCTCCCCGCGCTCCTTTGTCTCTCATTCACCATCTTCTCATGCAGTGCAGCAGACCAGGTGGTGCTGCAGAAAGAGAAGCATGATTATCAGGTAAGGTTAAAGTCTTGTGGTTTCCCAGATCCTACTGAGTTAGGACTTGCCATAGAGTGATGTTGCCCGTCTCCGCAAAATCGTGATCAACAGGTGAGTCAATCCTTAGTGTCATAAGGAGATAATATAACTTATGATAATAATAAAATCAAGTCTTTACTCTCACCAGTGAGTTAACCTACCGTCTAAATCACACACAATCTAACATAGCTTCAGGGAAATATTTATTCGCGAACTTATTTCCAATGCGAACGATGCATTGGAGAAGCTAAGATTAACAGCTTTGACTGATCCAAGCGTTTGGAATGGTAGCCCACTTAACATCACCATTAAGGCCATGAAGGACGAAGACGGCAAGGGTGGGCGAATCATCATCTCCGGTAACTCTCATGTTTTATCTCCACAACAAGTATTGTGCAACTTACCTTTATCAACAGACACCGGTATCGGTATGTCTCCAGACGAGCTTAGAACTAATCTGGTACCATTCTCCAATCTGAATTTGATAATCATGCTCAATACTGCTGATAGGGGACTCTGGCAAAATCTGGGACATCTGACTTCCTCGCAAAAGCTGAGGGCCAGGACAATACGGCCAATGGCAATCTCATCGGTGCATTTGGATTGGGTTTTTATAGCAGCTTCCTCGTCGCACAACGCGTCACTGTTGCCTCTGTACCTCCAAAATCTCCCAAGGTCCCCGAACCTGAACAATACGTGTTTACCTCTTCCGCTGACGACGCCTCATTCGAAATATATCCTGACCCTCGCGGGAACACGCTTGGGCGTGGTACGGAGATCACCCTGTTCTTAAAATCAGATGCCACGGAGTATCTCGAAGAATACAAGATTAAAGAATTGATGTATGACACTCTTGTCTTCTATATTTATACTATGTTCTAACATGTTATTAGCAACAAGCACTCATCCTTCTCTTCTACTTTCCCTGTTTACCTTTTTACCCAAAGGACGGAGGAAGTACCTGACGAAGATGTCACTGAGGAGCCTCCGGCCACCAATACTGAGGCCACTTCTGCGGCAGAAATTCCCAAAGCCGACGAGGATAAAGCAGTTGTGGAGGATGTCACCGAGGAGCCCCCAACAACCATTAATGCTGAAACCACTTCGGCTTCAGAAGCGCCCAAAGCTAATAAGGATAAAGCAGCTGTGGAGGATGTCTCCGAAGAGTCCCGAACAGCCACCGATGCTGAGGCCGGTTCAGCTGATGAGGATGAAGCAGTTGTGGAAGATGTCTCAGATGAAAGTGAAAAAAAAGAATCTCCGCCACCAAAGATGAAATCAATTGTAATTGATGAATGGGTTCAGCTCAATGCTCAGCCGCCTCTATGGACACGGTGCGTATGCACTTTGTCCTACTTGACATACAGCCATGTTTGACGTGAGAACTAGTGACTCAAAGAATGTGACTGATGGTAAGGATTTCTTGGATCAGATTTAGCACTGATTAACACCACACCCGACAGATGAATACATCAAATTTTACAATGCTTTCTTCAAGGACATGACCAAGCCATTGTCTTGGCTTCATTTCTCTGGTGATTCGGGTTCGGGCACATCTTTCAAGGCAATTTTATATCTCCCAGGACAAATGTACGATTGCAGACATCGTGTTCATCCTATCAACTACTAACATTCCCCATCAGCTCGGAAGAGTACTGGCAGCAACCCTTGGCATCCAAGTCGGTTGACATCAAGTTAATGGTCAAACGTACATTCATCACTTCAGACCTTGGTGATCATAGTTTACCTAAATGGGCTAGCTGGGTCAAGGTAGTCGTTGATGGTGAGCTCAATTTGCACGATATGCACACATGGCCTTACCCTCTCACTAGCTGACGACCTTCCCTTAAACGTTTCTCGGGAGACGCTTCAATCAAACCGCTTCCTTAGACAGCTAAAAGGCATTATCATGAAGCGTCTGATACAAGTTTTCACGAAAATCTTTGAAGAAGACTCCGAGAAATTCAGGGAAGTTGAGGGAACCTATGGCTCCATATTCAAGCTTGGCGCGGTTGAGGACCTGAAGAACCGCGACAAGCTTGCTGCTCTAGCCCGCTTCTCGACAACGCAAAGAAATGAGACGACTTTGGATCAGGTATGTCTACTCATACGTCGAAGATCACTAAAGAAGCATACGTATTTGTTTACAGTATCTCGAAAACAAGAAAAAAGGCCAAAAACAGGTATATAAGATCACAGGAAAGCTGTATGATTACTGAATACCCTACAGATCTTCTATCTAGCGGAGATGGGCAAGACACCTGAACATCTTGCACAGAGCGTCTTCGTAGAAAAGCTTCATGCACGAGGGTATGAAGTCCTCTTACTTACTGAACCTCTTGACGAGATCTTGTTTGGAAATCTTCGCCAATGGAAGTAAGCCTAACTGTACATCTACTCTACCACATTGTTCATGAAGCCTGTGACCATAGAAACGTTCCTTTCCAAGATGTCGCCAAGGCTGGTCTGAAGTTTGGCGATGAAGGTGGTCCATATTTCACCTTCGATATCACGACTAGGCTAATAACCGCTGGTAATAGACCAAGATCCCGAAGATGAGAAAGAGGAACAGAAACGTTTGACAGAGAAATTCAAACCTCTTTTGGAATGGCTGAAAACTGAGGCCAAGGATGCCGTCCGCGATGGTATGTTTCGTAATCAGTGATACTGCTTCTACCGCTCGAACCTAATTCGGTCTACAGTGGTTATCTCGAACCGCCTAGTTAAAAGCCCCTGTGCTATTGTTGCAGAAACAGGTGGCTATACTGCAAACGTCCAGAAAATGATGGGTTAGTCTGTTATGTACTTTCTCAGTACTTTTCGCCAAAACGTACTTCATCAGCTGCGTCTAATGCCAAAGGCAACAGAGGGGGCGTCCTCCACGAATATGCTTTGAAAGCCAAGGTCCTAGAAATCAACCCTCGCTCGCCCTTAATCGAAGGGCTGCTCCGCCGTGTCGAAGACCTTGTAGAGGATGAAAAGGACTCAGAGACTGCGGAGGAACTTCGGGAAGTTGCATCAATTCTCATCGATGGCGCTCTTGTACGGTCAGGATTCGAAGTGCCCAACAGCAATCGGTAAGAGGTGTTCATTCATAAACCTTCATACCTGAGTGATCTAATCCTGTTGAAGCTTTTTCTCTCGTGTAGACAAGGTTCTGAGACGGTCTCTTGGTGTGTCAGAGACTGCACCCACTGATGAGAGTGTACGACCTGCACCCCCTGTCGATCCTGAACTACCGTCGGAGGATGATGAGCAGGAGGAGGAGCCTTTTGAGATGCCCCCGCTTGACGAAGATGATGATGGGAAAGCAAAGGTGATCATTCCTGACCACTTGAAGAACGATGTAAGTCAAAGTGCAACATAAAGAGCTCTTTATCTCTTACATTAATTCTAACACAGGTCTCGATTGAAATGGAGGAGATTGATGATGATGATAACCCTGTTGTGCAACATGACGAGTTGTGAGGGATTTATCGGCGTACATAGCCCTAAACTTATAATTATATTGCGTTCATCATCACACTTCCACGTGGTCAACTAGCATAACTCAATAAATTGATTTCGTGCCTCTATTACATGGTATACTACTACCACCATGACTGCTTTCTCGCGGGTACAACTCGCAGCTGCTCTGTTAGGTACGACGTTAAAAGCCCATTCCCATCATTCATAACCTTGAGTACTCTACAGAATATGACAACGACCCCGAGAATCCTGACGCACCCAATCGTTTAGCGCACGAGAGTGCAATCTTCCTCCCTCTTCGGCAGAATGTCGAGACCCGACCTCGAGTTTCTCGCAAGAGTGACCATATTAGTGTACCACTTGCCAGTGGCACCACAACGGGGTCCCTAGCGTCCAATTCTATGCAAGGTCATAGACAATCCAGAGCCTCGATCATTACTTTACAAAACCCTTTCGGCCCCGATGAACAGCTGGAAGATGAGAATGAGAATGATGAGGAAGGCTTAGAAGTTGATTTGGCTTCTTGGGGACTGGAAGCCTTTATTCCAAAGGATAAATCTGCTAAAAACGGGAAGGGGAAGGGGAAAGCCCATGATCTGGGCTCTGCCCATCCTGTATCTCTGGTACCGTCTCACCATCCCCTTACCAAAAATGATATTCCAAAGACACTTCCGAAACGCGCTCTAGGAGCATCAAGGTCAATGAGCGTTGGCGGAAACTTGGAGTATTTCGGGACTGAGATGGGGTTGAAGGCATCGCCCCAGAATGCGGATGATAACAGGAGAAGATCCATTGGCTCACCATTGGACACTATTGGCATGGATCAGCCACAGATTATCCAACGACGCCGCGCCTCATCGTATGCCCTTCCCACCTCAACCACGTCCCCACCACCTCCACAATCTGTTCCTTTTCCAACAACGGCAATGTCTATTCGTTCTACATCCCCAAATCTAACTGAAGGTGCCGCCTTCTTGACAGCTCGTCTAGAATCGCCCTCTATACATCAAAGAACACAGTCTATAGCTAGTATGGATATGCGAATACTTACAGAAGATAGCGAGCAATATTTGAATAGGAAGCGCGCTGAATCTAGTGCTACTATGGCCACTTTACATTTTTCAGAAGATAACCCCTTCGCCCTCCGCCCTCCATCGCACGCCTCCCGCTTCGATCCAAAGGCAGCCGCACACGCGCGAACCATATCCAATGCATCCATGGGATCCCGTATCTTGTTAGAGAATGATGACATGTCCATTCAGACATCTCAAGTACTTGACGGCCAAGAACGCCGGTATTCCACTACATTAGATCTACTAAGGCCCAAGGTTCTCATCATGCCCAGCCCGTTGCAGCCCCACACACCGCCAAAAACTTCACCAAACGAGAAGGTTCGGGAGGGTTTCCAGCTTTCAACTGACGGTCCACCTCTACCTCCTGGCGCCCGTTCTTCGCGTCGAGTCTCGGCATCTTTTTCCGTCATGGAAACACCACCTCTGGCTTCAAACTCTTTTACCCCAAATTCTACTGCGGCTCTATCGCTCTCTCAGAAGACATTTCGTAATACTCTGTGGACTGGAGAGCAACACGGTACACATATAGATCTCGACCTTCCAAGAGCAACTGTAGACGGCGAGCAGGCACAATTTGAGGCGAGAGTAGACCAACTACCCACAGTTGCCGTCACTGATACAGAGGAGCCATTCAAGACGTCCCGTCCGGCTGGTAAGCTATTCGGTAAAAGCCTTATAGACGACTTAGAGGATCGCAAAGCCCAAATGCGAAATAAGCAACGGTATGATCCTATCTCGTTCCGAGTGATATATGGACTCAAATATACATTTAAAGTGTTTTTACTGGAGACGAGCGGCCCTCCATGATGGCGCGGGGATCAAATCAGCGTAATAGCACCTTGATTGATGCTGCCGCCCTCCAGTCGCGGCCAGCTTCCCAGCGCATGAGCTCATTTGGATCTCAAGGATCACAACAGGCACTAGGCCGCCGCAACTCAGCTAATATCAAGCCATTGCTCAACTTCGACGAAGACGAGAAGGCCCTGCCGACAAAGACTCCTGGTGCTCGGTTACCTCATGGGCGCTCGGTTTTTGGAGTCGATACACTCTGGGAGAGAGAGATGGTAAAGCTCAAAGATATCGAGGCGCAAGAGAAGCATGAAGAAGAGGAACGTAGATTGAGGGAGAAAGCGGCGGAAACAAGGAAACAAAGAAAAAGGGGGAAATCCAAAGGAAAATCCAAGATGGCATCAGACCCTCAACCGGACAACCTTCGGCCAGAAATCATTCCTCAACCTCGGGTGTCGATTGAGCCTCCAGTCCTTCCAGACATTCCTCGGGCTGCCCGCAGGCCTCCACCTCAAATTTCCGATGATGGATCGGAGAGCGACGAAAGTGTAGCCTCAGGAACGTTGGGACAAAAAAAACAGTCTTTAGATCCTAACTGGCATGCTGTATCTTCCGATGAGGAGGATAAGCCTGTTCGCACGACTGGCACAGGGCCTAGATTTCCTATCAAATATCGCCACAATAAGAGTGAACACTCTAACGGTAGTGAAGAGGACGTACCGCTGTCAGTCGCTATCAGTCGTGTCACTCAAAAGCACACAATATTGGCTCCAGACTCCGATGACGAAAGACCCCTGTCCAATCTCCTTCAGAAGAAACAGTCCAGCCTTAAGAGCCCCAATTTGAATACCCTACCGCCACACAACCGTGGTGAAGATGAGGACAATGAACCACTTGGCCTACGCGCCTCTAGGCTTGTTCCGTCACTACATACTCACAGTCAAACCGGAGATAACGACGACGACAGGCCTCTGGCGCTGCACCCTGAGCAGCAACGCCGGTCACAACTCCATATGGTGACTCAACAGCAGCAGCAGCAGCAGTTTATGATGCAGACACAAATGCAGAATAGCATGTACTTCCCCCCCTCTTCTATGATTGGCTCGCCATTCTTTAGCCCAGCCATGATGCCGATGATGACGCAAGTACCCATACCAGTTCCCTCACCTCCCCCTGTCCACGATCAAGCCAAATACAATCGAGTCGACAGTTGGAGACGTGGAGTCGCAGTAGAAGGGGAACCCTAAGCTTTGAGGCCAACTGACTATACATACGATATACCTATTCTTGCCCCAGAAACTCATCACCCTCGAACCATACTTTGTCACGCAGTCATCATACCTTTCGCTTTCGAACTTTTAATTTACAAGGCTTTCTAACTAATGATCAATACTATCTGTCACAAAGAATGCGAAAGGACATTAATTGGAATTTTAAATACATTGTCAAGGATTGGCAATCCACAACTTGCGCTTGGGTATTGTGACAATAGATACATCACGTCGTGCAATCTCGCCTTCAATCATCCTCTGTCTGGTTTCATCATCAACGTCATCTTCTTGGCCGTCTGTGTCAATACTCCTCTGGGCTGCTTGGAACAAAGAACCATCATCGGAAGTAGGCGCTACTCGAAAAGGGGGCTGATGGTGGACATATGGGCCAGGAGACGCCTCCGTAATCGAAGCTGGGTGAACAGTGTTGGTTAACACCGGTGATACTGGCGATCTTAGCTGACTGAGCACCACAACCAATATGGATCGATTTGGCCGGAAGTTCCACGCAACACCAAGCATGATGGTGTAAAATACGACCGTCCACGCTAGAAAGACTGCAAAAGCAATCTTAGGCGCCCGTGACCATAGCGCAATCATTGTGACGATCGATGTAGCGAGGAATAACACCTGTATAACGAGGTGGAGAGCTATTTCAGCCAAGCGCAGAAGGGACAGCTGATGCCCAGAGGTGGGTGGCGTTGTAACAACCATCAATCCATCCACTGTGGCTGGCGTTGCTGACATTTGCTCCCTCCGGACTTGAGTTAAAGCATAGTCTAGTTCTCCCTGAAGTGTGTATGAGCAACCCGTACAGAAAGAAAAGGTGGACGACTCACCACAGCATTCAGGCTTCTGCGACGGTGTAGCCAATCAATATCGCGTAATCGATCCGACGAACCCTCGGAATATGGGACAGCTAGCCAACTGCCACTAGGCTTACGCACCCGTGAGGGTCGATTCACCACTTCAAAAGTTCTCTTTGGGCTAGGTGAACGAATAGAGTCACTATCGCTGGACATTCTACCCTCAGGACTTCGGCGCATTATACTAGACGGCCCCCAAGAGTTCACTCTATGCCGAGGCGACGAAGGAGACGAGGGTGCGTTCTGAAGGCTATGCGGCATACTCCTTGATGAGGGCCAGTCATAAGCCTCTATAGCTTCAGGCGAAGCGACTCTCCCGGGGTCCGTCTTCTCGGTCTCGAAGCCTTGAATCGGAGCACGAACACAGACCAAGCCAAAGTGAAGAGTGAGAAGCGCCGGAATTACCACGTAGAGCAAGATAAAAGCAACTAGGCCAGCGATACCATGACCCGTCTGCAAATGGATAGCTGAGGGAAGAATAGGATACTGGGTAGATATAGACAGAAATGAGGTCACCAATCCAGCAAGGCCGGAGCCAAGGGCCATAAATCCAAGTATAGCGGAGCCGTAAATGAACAGGAGTTGGGGGGTACCACTTTGGTACAGAGGATGAACCAGACGAAACAAGAGAAAAGCTGCTTGAAGGATAGCAACAGACACAGGGGCCAGTATTTTGTGAACAGTAGATGATCCAAATCGTGTGGTATCTTGGTGTGGGAGTGATGGAGGAATGGTCGAATTGGTTGGTAAAGGCTGGGATGCAGATGTAGTCGTATGAGCCGTGAGAATTTCAGAAGCGCATTTGTTCATGAAGGTAACCCGGACACCTGCTCCATTTGCATTAATGCCAGATTGGAGACGTCCATCCCCAAATCCAGACCAAATAGTTTGGGACGAGGTGACTATTCCATTATAAGCTCTTAAAAGCCACACTTCAGACAACAGGCTCCCAGAAGAATCTTGGCCGCCAAAGATCTTAAAAATATGTATCAGCTATGTGTATCTTGACACAGGATAGGTTCCTACAATTGTATCTGATGATCGATTGCGGGACAATCCTACTAGCGCTTGAGGATAGGACAACGCTGAAGATCCCTCCCGGGGAGTAGGAAATTTGGGTTTACCAGATGTCCCCGGATCACCAGAGGGAAGAACCCTGCTCCAAGTTCCGGTTTGAATGTCAAGAACAGCCTATGAGAGAGCTTAATTTATACCTCGTACGAAATACGAGAGTTTCTCACAATTTCACCGCTTTCTAAACCATCGTCATCATCCCATTTCGTTTTGTCAACAGTCCCGAGCAGTAGATGAACTTGGGACGTAAAGGTCGAGGTGAATTCGTTCGCATTACGGACAAAAACCGGGTTCTTTCGGGGAGCAGGACAAACAGTTGGAGTCGTCTCAGATCGGCGTTGGGTGTCAATAAGATAGGTAGTCTGTTCGGCACAAGCATCATCCGTGGTCAAGGAGCTGCAACCACCTGTAAGTATTACCCTATGGTTGACGATCGTCCCAGACTGATTAAATTTGGGAGATAGACGTCCTATTGTTAGATGGTCCCAACTTCCCTTAGTATCGCTAGGCAAATTGGAGGACAAGGTTCCCGAGATGTTCAGTCTCCAGATATCAGAAGAGGAGGCCAGGCGCGTCCCGTCATATCCACCACTGAGATAAAAGGTATTGTTGGGGCCTGGTAGCACAGGGTCTTGTACAGGAGCGGTAGAAATATCGATTCCACCAGATGCGCCCCACCGAGGAAGAGGGCCACCAGGTGCAACATTGACTTCTGACCAAAACTGGTTGTTAAAGTCATATTCCTGGAATATTTAATATTTGTCAGAGAGATAGAACCGAATAAAAAGGAAAGGCATCACCCAGATATCCGAGAGGCCCTTCCCGTCGGATCCCTTGCCACCAATTACAACGAAGCCTTGTCGGCTAATGGATTGATATAAGTACATATATAGTTCAAAAGGAATTGACAGATATAGGACAAACTTGCTAGGCGCAGAATCCACGCCAGCGATGACGGCAGTTCTCGCAGCCGGGCCTCGCTGGAGATTAGAGGGCGGTGTCGGGACGGACCACGTCAACGTATCCAGATTAAGCCTGGTAGGCGTGAGTGCATGTCCACAGATTGTAATATGAAACATACAGGAACGTTTGAGACTGAACGAGGCCACTTTCCGATTCTCCCCCAAAGATGATCAAAGACCGACTTGTACCCAACCCCATAAGTCAAAACTGAATGGCCTGGATGCGTGTAGAGACATACGAGGACTCATCATATCCGATCGCTGCATTCTTTAAAGGTGGAGGCCGTGAGGTTCCTTGAAGTAAACCTGATAGATTAATCCATTGAAGAGGAGGGACTGGGGTGTCGATTGATATTGACTGGGTATGTGCGCCTAATAGGGTGGAAAAGAGTGTCCAAGCCGTCAAATAAAAGAGGGAGAACGACTTCCTGGCCATTCGAAGAGGTTTAGGCGGACCCGCCTGCCACGGGCGTGAGGGCGAGGGTGAAGAATGAACAATTCGGTAACAAGCTGCGTACCGTGTCTATACCATGGAGCGATCACCCATGCCGAGTACGGAACACTGCAGGCGTTCGGAATTTGCCTTGCAACCCGGTCATCGATAGCCATTGCTTCTAGTAACTATTATATACCAAATTATCGACCCTATACTCGAGTAATCTCTACTCCTTTCTCTCTCCTCGTCTGTCTTTCAGAATGGACATTCGGGGATGAGTACAAATGGGTCACCAAATAAGCCCATCAGTCGCCCAATAATTATGTTTCCCACACAAGCCACCCATAGCTTTATCCCTGCCATGACCTCTCCGCCTAATAAGCGCGTTTTAACCGACGAGACGCGTCAGTCCCTCAATGCTTCCAACGTTACTCCTGAAAGGCAAGGCTAACTTTCATGATCACATAGTACTCAGATTTGACCACTTCCTACACCATCAGCACACCTGACGAACTCGCTGCCCGTCTCCGCTTCATCGGATCGCGCGTCAGGAAGAGTGAGTGATACATTCATCCGTCACTGGATGCATTTTTTGTGACCGCTCAACGAATGCCTCGGCCTCGATCAGGCGTAACCGAAGGGTACACTTCATCAACTCCCTTTACCAAGTCAAACTCCACTGGCACAATATTTCGCTCCGCCCATGATACGTTGCGTGGAGTTTATCAACGTCCCCCACCCGTCATCACATCTACTTTGCCTTCGAGAAAGAGGTCTAGGCCTCAGGCGGATCAGGCTTACGATTCAGACGGGGCTGTTGACGACGGGAATAATGCTAACAATGGGTCGAGCAACCAGGATAGCGACGAAGATGCCGTTACTGCTATTGGTTTCAGCCGCCCAATTAAGGCGCTGAGAAAGCCGCGAAGGACGATTTTGCCAACACGCTCCCTTCCTAATGGAACGTTCGCTTTTAGCGAACATAAGTCAAATATCGACACAACCATGAAAAATATTGCAGAGGAAGAAGACTGGAGTAATGGAAACTTTACCGCTAACAATCTACAACTCCCTCAGGATCATGTTTCCTCGCTTGATACCATGCTCCTGTCTTGATCTTTCATTCTACCTCCAAGCGTCGTTGATGACGCGATGTCGCCGATCAATCAAACAATTTAACTTTTTGAGGGTTCGTAAACGAGTTTTCTGAGCCCTCTGGTTTTACCTGGAAGCTATGATTGCAGGAAGATTGATCCAAGCCAATCTCATAGGACTCGTACTCATTTGACACTCAGCAGTCAGTGCCTTGTTTGAAGGAGGAAGCTGAAGTGCTTGTATTAATCTCAGCAATGCCAGAATATTCCGATCTTTTTGTTAATAAAAGAAGCAATGGCCCTCAATTAGTAAAAGCATTGGGACCGATTTGTTGGCGTTGTATTTGGGATCCAGATCGGAGAAACGGAGAAACATTGGAGCCTCAACACTTTGCCGGAGATTACCGAATATTCCATCTGCCACATCTTACACTCCATGCACCTTTCAAGCTGATATGTTAATAAACGAGCTACCCCAAAAACTACCATACTGATTTGACGAGATATTTTTCCTTCCCCCCAAAAAGAAAGTACCACCTTCGGGCTAACCGCCGCACTGGCTTGTGTCCCCAAACCCAAATAGCAGCATCCATATGTAGCCGCCACACTTAACATTATAGCCATATTCAGGCTGATATCAGTCTGTGCGTGAGTCTACATTACAAAGGACTAGCCTTTTCTCTGCCGCTGTTTTTCTGCCGTCATTTCCTTTTTCATTGCCCCGATACGCTGACGCCACATCTAGACCATCGCTTGGGATGCCTTCGAGCAACCCTCAACCACCCCAAGCAATGTTTTTGACGCACATGAGCTCTTTGTGAAATGGACTACCTCTATCAAGCCTACAGCTCCTTTTCAACATATGCACTACAGCGAGAAGATTGAGGCAACGTCAACGACTAGTAGTCAACCAGACCTTCAAAACGGTATGTTCAAAATTCTCTGGCAGTTAACGAAGCCGAAGTATATGTGGCCAAGCCAACAGCATGAATCATTTCGGTATTTTTTTTTTCGCTGCGCACTGTTGGCTGGGTTTGATATGGTTGTACGTCCTACCATGATTCGCTCGTTGTTTAAAAAAACTATACGTTTACGTTACCGCCCAACCCCTATCACATAATGCAGCTTTTAGGGGAGACTCCGTTCCACATACAGACAGAGAACACAATATAAAAGAACCGCACACTGGATCACGGACGCTATAACCCAGGAGAGCCACGACCAAGTGTCTTGTGGACAGTATGCTGTTCATGTCATCACGGGCATGTGAAAACATAAACGAGTTACCACAAGTTACGATCACCATGTTGCGGTGCGTTCTTCCCAAGCTATTCTAACCTTAAGAGGCATATGAGGGGATTGAGGGGGCTTGTACAGCCTAAGACTTTTGACTGTATGTATGTAGTGGCAACGGAACATTGTGTACATATGTAAATCATTTAGCGTGGCTGTGTCTAATTATGTAAAACACTTGGAATCCAATTTAGGCACCATCAGCGGGAGGTCCGGACACTTCCGTTCAACCATTACGCCTTTATGCCGACGAAGCCTCAGTTAGGGAGCCGTGCGGTACAAACACCTCCATCGCCACAAGTAGTGCATATTGCACCATCTACCTGTCACGATCTTACAGTATTCAAAGGTATCAAGGCCAATTTTTAGCATCTACTTTTACCTAGGCTTACATCCTTATAATATTTCAAGAAGTTCTCAAGGAGTATCGACGTCTAGATGACACTATCACGATGAGACTAAACCGAGCCAACGCAGCTGTACGGGATGATGACCGCATACACGATTCTACAGGGAGCATACAAAATCGGGCATGCTTAAATGTTTGGAGGGAGCTCGTAGGTACATGGCTCGTCATTGTCTACATCAATTCATTGTTGATTAGCCTTAATAGACAATTGGACACGTCGTACACAATTGGTTGACTACTGCATATACGTTGTGGATCAGTCTCTCAGCGAGAAGAAGAAATTGTTGGAAGACGAAACACAGAATGCAGCCGCAAGGCGGAAAGCGCAAGGGGACGTATATGCTGAACAGGTGATGGTGAGCGACGTTAACAGGCGACTGTCCGCACCTTTTTTCCTAACGGTCTATTTTATAGCGCACCCAGGTTCGTAACGAGCTGAGAGTAGAGTCTATCATCAGAAAGAGGGTGATTGAAGGTGAGTTTGGTGAACTGAAGGTGATGTTGTTCGCTTCTCACACTCTCATATAGCATTCAAGTCGCGATGCCAGTTCTTTACACCACCCTCAACGGAATCTAGAGCTCGCGAGATATGGGATTCTACGCAGTAGTGGTATGATGTACTGCTTAGCTAAGAAGATGACGTTCACGTGACGCCATGGCGTCATCTCTATCATTTAAATAGCAACGTAACCTCCATCGACGTACTATATACGCTCACAGCAATGCGACTGAATCTGCTCTTCTCTTTTATACCCATAGCCGTGAATGGATTTCACCTCCCCAAACTCATCCAACAGGATCTTACATCTTATCGGCTTTCTGTCGACAACGTCAAAGTTCCTGTACAGCTTGGTGTCATGAGTCGATGCCCTGACGCCCTTCTTTGCGAAAACGTGTTCAACGATGTGCGACGAAGGGCTGCGGATAAGATTTCATTATCTCTAGTCTATATAGCAAAGTGTGTTTCATTTCCTGTCCTTCCCTTACCATTTACAACATCTGAAACTTGGTCGTCTCTGTTCAGAATCAATAATTCAGAACCAGATTTCGGACTCACATGTATGCACGGAGCACAAGAATGTGCTGGAAATATTCAGCAACTCTGTGTTGCGAAGCATGAACCATCGGTATGGTGGGAGTTTATACAATGCCAAAACTACGAAGGACAAGTAAAGGTCGGGAGTCCAGACCTTGCTTTCAAGTGCGCTAAGGCAGTTGGGTTCGATTGGGAAGAAAGCAAGACGGCAAGCTGTGCTGGCTTGGATGCAAGCGGAAAATCATCCGAGGGCATAACCTTACTCAAAGATAGTGTCGCATTAGCACAAGATCTAGGCGTGAAGTGGGTGGTGGATTTTTAACACGTTGGCTGTTTCCATATCTCACATTTTGAAAGGTCAAGTTGCACCGTTTTGATTAGTGGACAAGAGGTATGCATTCATGATGGCACATGGAAGAAGTGTGACGTGGGTTGTCAAGCGTTGTCTACCTTAGCTGCTAAGCTAACTGCGCGCTCAGAACGGGCACACTGTAAATGACTTTGTCAGACAGATAGACGAGGAGTACAACAAACTCAATCAAGATTAATCCGCTGTATGCGAAGGTGTCACGATAAGCTATGTTAAAACGTGGTATATGTAAGGCACATGGCGTCAAGGTTCATCCTAGTAGTAGTTCATAAATAATAACAAGAATGTTGATGCCAATCAATGGTACTTTAAAAATCGCCAAGTCAAATGACTAGAATGGAAGTGTTATAGTCAGCCACGCACTTCGCATCAGTGTCCGTACAGCACTGGTGAGGTCTATTAGTCTCGCTTTTAGTCCGACATCTGGTTGAACAGCGCCATAGCCAGTTTGGTCGTATGATTGATTATAACCAGTGTTGGCTGCTTGTGGTTGTCCGGACACCCATCCAACTGAAAAGGTATAGAATTGAGCACTTGAGCGAGGTCGTATCAACAGTTTAGACGAGGAACATACGCCGTGCAAGGAAACGGTCTTCACTCAGGACTGCAATGGCATTGATTAGTAGAAGAGAGACCTTGAGTATGGTTCCAATCATTATTGGGTTTGGCGGGTACAACGCAAACGGGGTTCAGCCTGTGACATGAATAACCGCTGTGACATTGTGACTACCAAGTTTCCAATATATTTGCCATGCAGTCGGGTCTGCATTATGGTGTGTAGCCCTTTTCTTCATGAATTAGTCATTCAGCCAACATTGTATGCAGTGAGCCTATCCGCGCGTCGTACACCAAAATATATGCGCTTTATGCTGGAAACCCGCCGTCAGTATGTCCGTCCTGCTCACTTGTTCTTGCAACGATGAACGTCTTCATAGTGCTAGTTACTTGAACCCGTTGGGTTGGGTGAAGGAAAAGCTTGCTCCCACTCCAAGGGAAACACCCACTCAAGACTACATGGAAGCTGGAAAGAAGCAGGCTGCTGAAGAGGGCAACCAAAGCGTTTTTGAGGCTACAGTAGCGCCTGCCTCTCGGGCAACAAGAGGCAAACGGGGTGAGGCTCTAGTGCAGAAGGGCGTTTATGCACCTAATAAGCCACACAAGCCACGACCGACTTTCGTAAGCTTCGATGCTAACATTACAGGCTTTGCTGTTGCTCACTATGCCATTCTAGCACAAATATTCTACGGCTAATTTCAAGATGTCACATCGCAAACTGAACATGTTGGGTCGGCAGATTGCGGGAAAACCTATCGACTATGCAATTCTGCAAATGCAGTTCAGTGAAAAGCGTGCTAGTGCTCGCATCATGAACATGCTTGCAACCGCTCGAGACCACGCAGTTCGATACAAAAAGTTGAAGGAGCCGAAGCTCGTTGTTGGTATGTGGTGCCAGTGTTATTCATGTCATCGTTTTGATACCCTTCGCAGCAGAGGCATGGGTTTCAAAAGGGGTCAGGCCTCCCAAGAGGCTGGAACCTCGTGGTCGTGGTCACTATGGAACTCGCACACATCCACACTCGAAATTGACGGTGGTTTTAAAGGAGGGGAAGACTTTGGAGGAGCAAAAGAGGGAGGAACGTGCGAGAAAATTACGAAAAATAATTTCAGCAGCTGCAACCCGTGAGGATGTACCTATACGGAACCCTTTGCCAACATGGGGCTGGTAGTTAGTGGATGAGTACTTGAGTACTTGGTATAGAGTGTGCTTTGAATGCATTGGGTCAATAAATATGCGTCCGAATTTGGTATGACCAAATATAGTAATACACATTGGACACGTTACCATTTCCCATCTCACCGCCATGCACAGGCGTTCAGTCCTATGTCTTTTGAGCTTGCTAGTTCCCTCTCTGGCGTTGTCTAGCCACTCTTTTGAAAATACGGCTATTGTCCGCACTGCAGACCTTGGTGGGTCTGTGGTTCACGTCACTACCACCTATGCAATCAAAGCAACCGAGGCCGACGCGCAAATCTACACCATTGCCCTTGGCCTAGAAGAGAAGGAAAAAACGAGCTATATGGATGTAAAGGTCCGAGGGCAGCAGGAATCTCTTCTTGTTTCTCACCGACCCATTAATGCAAATCGGTATGTACATCGTGCTGCATACCCGAATTCGTTCTTATCGGCGTGTGCAGAAACTACCATCTAATAGATGTGACGCTTCCTAAGCCCCTGGCCGTAAATGAAACGCTAAATATTGCGGTTGAAACTCTGCAAACCCATGTTACTTTTCCCTGGCCGGAACAGGTCTCACAAAAGGAAGACCAGGCTCTCAAATATACCACAAACCTCTTCATCTTGAGCCCGTATTATACCTCCATACAGCGCACCAAGCTCAAGTAAGCTCTCTAGTGGTCAATATTATGGGCTGCTCATATAACCACTCTGATTTTTAGAGCTCTGGCTCCTCGTGTGATTTCGTTCACTGAGCCCGAAAATGTACAAGACTTTACTTCTGATGTTCCAGTGGCTAAGCAAGGAACGACTGTGACATACGGTCCTTACAACAATATTCCTCCCTCGGCAAACATCGATTTTATTCAAAAATATCAGCAGCGTGTCACGGCACATTATTATCATGAACAACCTATAGTAGAAATTCCTACGTTAAGGCGCGCTGCTGAAATCAGTCATTGGGGTGCTAATTTGAACATCCAAGATGACATTGTTATCCACAATGCTGGACCCATGTTTGTGATATTTCATCATACGCTGATACCGTCCGTTTAATTGCTATATCGCTAGACTCAAAGGTCACTTTTCGCGTCTGGAGCACCAATCTCAGGCCTTCTTTAAACGTCCTGCTGCTCATGCGCTACCCGCTTTGACACTTCACCTTCCTCCGGGTATTCGCAATACATACTACTACGACCTGGTTGGTAACGTTTCCACGTCGCGTCTTAGAGTTGCTCCGTCTGCGCCTAAAAACGTGCGTGCCAACCGGTATAGCGTTCTTGAGTTGCGTCCACGCTACCCGATCATGGGCGGTTGGAACTACAGCTTCACTCTTGGCTGGGACGCACCGCTCGCCGATTCCACGGTGTACGACAAATCGACGGGGAAGTATGTCGTTGAAGTACCCATCATGACTCCAATATCTGGCGCCGTTGTTAACGACGCGGAGGTCTCTATCATTTTGCCAGAGGGCGCCACGTGAGTTCCTCGTGAACAATTCTGCCAATGGTAATTTCATGCTACTTGTAGTGATGTCGAGTTCGCGCTACCCTTCCCATCTGTTACTAACAAGATATCTACGCACACAACCTACCTTGACTCCATTGGCCGTCCGGCATTGACCTTTAATTACAAGGATCTCACTGTCATGCACACACAGAGCATTTTTGTATGTACATTTCACTTTCAGACAATGATTCAGCTCACTGGGTATTTTTAGGTTTCCTACAAAGTGCCTTTCGTGGCTCACATGAGAAAGCCTTTGGTTGTGGGCGCCGCTTTCTTCAGCCTGTTCATGTTGGCAATTATTGCGCGACGGATTAATCTTACGTTGCATAAGCAGAAGAGTTCGTAGTAGCGATTAGTGCAATAAACTTATCAGATTTATCGAAGTTAAGATTGAGGGCAGCTGTAAAAGTGGGGTGTGATATTATGTTACTTGTTCACATAAGCATAACGATTCCAACTATGCATCGTCATGGTTTCACAGCCTGCGGGGGTGGGCGACCTGTGTTTGGTTAGACATGAGATGGGGAATGATAAAGCTTGTGTGAGTAACATACGGCTGGAGGAACATGAAAACCCCGTTCGTTCCATCTTCCATTGTGCAGCTGTAATATAATCCACTATTGCTCGCGGACTCTTGGTCGTAATAGAGCATCGTCGCTTGCCATCGCCAAGAGCCACCACGGACACCAGCGAGCTTCTTGTCTACCACGAGCTGAAGTGGGAATCCGGCCCTTTTTGTAGTATTCATAGCGTTCACGGGAAAGATGGAAGATTCGTTGTTAAATTGCCACAGCTGGTTCCTATGGATGTAGAATAACGAGGGCACTCGTGTGTTGGGTGAAACAGTTAGATTTCCGGGTTGTCCTTTTAGCATAGATCAGATCTTGAAAGCTGCAAATAGATAGATGGAGCAATCTACCTGGGTTGATAAGGGATAAGTGTGTGGTGCGATACTGTTCATTATCACGGTAAGGGCCCACAGCTTCTATATACGAAGCACCTGGAACCAAGGAGCTGATCGTGGTTTGTCCCATGGCTCCTTCCCAGGTTGGGATGGCATGAACATAAATGACGAGGTAGAGCCAAGATGCGACAAGGACGAAGTACATGAGTTAGCTGTACAAGCGCTTGTGAAGCCGGAGCTCATATACATAGCTCGGAGAAGCATCGCGTGAGTAATTATCCGAACAAGTTCCACAAAATAATCTTAATCACGTGATTTGAATTTGAGTGACGACCAAAGGGCCTAACAAGTACTTTGTCAAGTGGCAGAGATGCTCCGTGGCTTTGCCTCTCAACGCCCACTTGGATGCCTCTATCACTCATCTCGTTATGCATATGCATCGTCTTCCGCTACCTCTCGGGTCGTCCAAGAATCATCTATTCTTCCTCGCTACCTTCGACGCGAGTCTGCCTCCCAACAAGCTACATCTTCTCAATCAAAGGAACAACAGGGATCCTCATCTCAGAAAACTTATCGCTCGCGCCACTACGATCCTCTTCAAGAAAAGAGTGATGCATCCAACATGGGTATCCGACTCTTACAGCCACATACTCTTTCGTCTAGGCTTAAAAGGCTCTGTGAAGCTAACAAGATTGATGAAGCCGTCTCAATGTTAAAGAACTCTCCGCGGGACGCTCAAAATACACAAGTGTGGAACACTTTAATTTGGGAATGTTTAAAAGCTAAGCGGTTTAACCTAAGTTATCAGCTTTACACAGATGTGCGTATGCGCACTCAACCTCTTTCCCCTTTGGCTATGTGTACTAAAATGTTTAACGGGTAGATGAAGAGACGCGGGTTTAGTCCCTCCGTTAGGACGTTCCAAACCATGTTCACTGGCCTCTCAAAGATTGACAATTGGGTCATGCACACAAAGCAACTATCCAATGCTCATGCAATCTACGACGCTTTTCAACGCTACATGAACTCCGTTAAGAAGCACGATCCTACCAGTTCAGAACTCTCCTCGTCACCTCTTTCAAGCTATATCAAGATACTCGGCGACAATAACCTGTATCAAGATATTTTTGATGTATATTACGCACTTCCTTCTGAAGGACCGATGGCCCCAGATAAACTTGTATACACTGCAATGTTTCACGCATTGGCATTAACATCCAACGCACAGCCGCCTACCGCAATGAATATCCACAACGCTGCCAATGCAAAGCTTCTTTGGACTCAAATGATCAAGGCCTCGCAAAAACACGTCTCCCCTATAGCGGATACCTACGTTGTAACATCTGCTATTGCAGCGTTGTCTCAAGGTCAGATAGCTGAAATCGACTTGGCATTCCAGATCGTTCGCGATTATTTTGGTCTCGGAGCGCCTGATGATCCTCCTTCAAAAGGCAGCCTACCCCTTTCACAGCAGTCTTTGGGTGTCATCCTAAGGCTTTGCAATAGGAGTAGCAGACACGCGCTCTGTGCACATTTCTTCCAAGAGGTGAAAAGTCGGCCACACGCGTGTGGTGGGGTACAGATCCTCGATCACAAACACCTCAACGAGGTCCTCACAGCGCGTATCGCTCTACCCGAGCCAGGAGCAGCCTATTACTGTGTTGGAATTCTTGAGTGGATGCTACTTCAAGAGGTCCGAAACGGTTCCAAAATCACGCCTAATCCCACTTCCTACAACCTTGTGTTGTCAGCCTGCCGCAGAGATGGAGATTGGACGTCTGCGGCGAAGGTCCTCCACCTGATGACGGGCTTACATCAACATAGCTTCATGGACGGGATGTCATCCAGGTCTCCTAGGATAATTGCAAGGCAGGGCTCAAGCCTTACAGCGGAAACATTCAACTATCTTGTCGAAACCTCGTTAGCGAGCCGTGACCGCGCAAGTGTGCGGCAGTGTCTACGCATGATAAGCTACCTCCAGGTCGGTAGACTTTTTGATGCGACAGACTCTAACTATACGGGAGGGAAAACAAAACCGTCTACCCTCAAGCTGGCATCGGCCATTGTAGAAGCGGTTCGATATATTTCATCCATAACCAACAAATCACAAGTTGTTGAGGAAGTAAAAAATTGGCGGCAGTTGTCAGATGCGGCAATGCGGTATCTCAGAAATTCGAGGAGATCAGCATCAGAATTTGAGTAAAGGCTTTGGGAGAAAAAGGCTCGATTAACACCTTAAGCAAAGTGTGTTACATCGATGATAGCGAACAGGATACAGTTGGCCTACACCTATTTGCTCACCCTAGAAGGTCCATAATAAAAGTAATATATGTAGGTAACGTAGGTTGGCCATGAAAGAAGGATAACACAGGGTCCAAGGAGTTCAGTAACTTATGAAAACACGCAGGAGGTTAGAGCGGGGAGATCCATAGAAAGTAAGAGTGTAGCAGATGACAAACACCAGGCAATTATCTGCCAAAGTAACGTACAAAACATTACGGGGGTAGAGTTCCTATTTTGGGACAGGCTATGCGACCGACTTGGGCCTATCGCCTGGGGCGCCCCTCTTACCTTCAAAGTTATTGTGGAAGGCAGGTGAAGGTGGGACGAAGGTATCGTCCGTCAAAGCCATGGAGACTGGCTCGTAAATGTGGGGCTGATTTGATGGTGGCGGTAGACCATCACCAGCAACGTAGCTGTGTCTGAGGTTCATTGGCATAGGGCTCATCCTTCCACGAGTAGTCCTTGCTGGTGCAGATGGACGGCGTCTACGGCAAAGGATGACCGTTCCCGCTATAGCAAGAATTATAAGGACCAGGGCGTTCAGAGCAACTATGGCCAACATAGCAGGAATGTATCGTCCAATTCTTTCAAGAGTTGATGAAAGATCTTGGGATAGATTGAAAGAGGGCATTGCAGCGGCGCCATCGAGACCTGTGTAACTAATGTTGGTTTTGGCTTGACCACCCCGCGCTTGGTGAAAATCGACGGAGGCTTCGTCTGGATCAATGATGGGTAGCAGCTTCATGTAAGGGTTACCCATCTTCCCTGATTCATCAAAGTCACCAAAATCGTAGATAGAGTATACGGAACGGAGGAAGTTGTCCCCAACAAGCCAATCACTTTATAACAGGTGAGCATTGCATCTTACATCAGAATAAAATAGAGGACATACAATTCACCAGCACCAACAGAAACAGTTTGAGGGACAAATGAACCAACGCACACATTGCTATTAGTAAGCCCCGATGGTGTTACATCCAGCGGATGGACGGGAAAGACTTGACCACTGTAGATGAAAATGAGAAGATACATTCACCTCATCTGTGTACGACCTACCCAATTTGTAATGCCATATTTATTTCAAAATCGCATGGGACGACCCATTGACCAATTTTAGGATCATAATGCGCATTAGGAATTCCACCATAAATGGCGTCACAAATAGCCTTGGGGGCGTAACTATGAATGGATGAGCAAAAGAACATTGGAAACTCATAATTCACTAACGTGTAGGAAGAACCACTATCCATAAGAATGACAGCTTTATTGATGGGGGCTCCAATAACACTTGTCGAAGGTAGGACAATGCTCTCGTTTGCGTGGTTTACTACAACCGCATCAAGAAGGACGTTCCACCGGGTGGGCGAATTGGGCGGCCATGTGGGAATTGCAGTCCTGTTGGCAACTTCAACATATTCGGGTTCATATTCGCCTGCCATAGGGTTGAGCTGGTAATCGCAGTGGAGCTAGTAGTCGCAGAATAAGGGCATACCAATCGCAAAGCTCCCCTCAACCTCATCGCCGATCTCTGTACTTCGTTGTAGTGCAAATGAAAGAAAGTTGGGCTCTTTAGGATTCGCTTCGAACATATTGTAGAGTAGACTCCGTCCTGATGAGGAGCTTGTATGGTTCACAAGAGCGTCGATAGTTGAGAGGGAGGTGAACCCTAGCCCAGCAATTCCACTTGCTCCATATCCCAAAGCTGGGTTATCAACGGCCGATACATCGAGGAATGCCTGAGAAGGGATGGAAAGACTAGCGCAGATGAGCTCAAGGTTACCTATTACTTTGGAGAAAATATAACTGACTTTGCAAATCTTACTGGTGCGTAAGAGACATGCCCATAAGCCCAACCTATAGCATACTAATCGATGTTCAGGTTAGCGTTCACAAGGCAACGTACAAGCGCGTACGGTAAGGTTATATGTCGTATCCTTAGCAAAATGTGTTGGATTACAGCCACAGGCCAACAAAGCAACTACTCACAGTAGGTTTCGAGTTAGGTAAGGGTGTAGTGGGCCCTTTAATCCAAAGGTCGGAAGAACCGGTATCAAGTTGGACAGGGTAATCTGGTTCGGTTTAGTCGCAGATAAGCTAGAAGGACATAAAGCTTACCAGTGCCTCCTAAGTTGATCTTCAAACAAGGTAGGCGTCAGCAAGCATGAAAGAGGCCAATAGTCATTCCTACGTCTGTAATGTAGATCAAATCGTGTACAGTGCTGCGGAAGAAGGTCTAGGATTTTCGAGACGTGGAATATAATGGACATAAAACACACGTTAGGTCGAGACCATTATCCTCGTCAGTTGCAAGGACTGAAAGTTGTGCGTCCGATGCGCTTGTTGCAGCTCTCCGTTCGAGGGTAGGTCGTTGTTTGATTTGCTTGAAGGAAGCCCTGTATGCTGATGTGGTGACGGCAGCCAAGCCCAGAGTCAGCGGTAAGGTATGAAGCTTCATGTTAGGAGGGTCTTAAAGATAGGGGTAAAGAATGACTAGAAAGACGTAGGAAAGAGTGAGCGGGAGGACCAACTGAGCAGCTGAACAAATGATCGTTCTGTTGCAACAAGCCCCTTGTTTGTTCAGCGCCTTTGATGTAAAATAAAAATGATACACATTGTTGAAACTGCCACAGCTTCATTTAAATAAGAACAACTCCGAACGCAACGTTTGCTCAGTGCAAGCCAGGGGATAAGGATACTAGCAAGATATGTGTGACCAATGCATGATAGTACATTAATGACTCTCTTTGGGGGTATGATCATCCTCGAAACGCATCAATAGTTGGAGGTCAGTGAACAGAAAAATAGATAAAATTTTAAAATGAAAAAAGGGTCAATAGTTTCCGAACCGGCATGAACAACCTGCATGTCATGAATGCGGTTCTGTGTGTAGAGCCCTCAATGCCTCAATGTTAACATTGCTTGGGGTCCAGAGTCGCAATTGATTACGTGAGCCAGTGCATAAATAACCTCCGGCTTTAAACTTCCGAAAACCTGGGGAAATCCACCATGGCTGCTTCCAGGAGCACAATCCTTCGTCTTATCAATGCTAGCCAAAATACTATATGCCCTTGCCATGGTACCTCTCACTCGCATACACACACAGCTCAGGTCAATGCACTTAGCCAACTCAGGAGTTTTGCAACACCAGTGAACACAGTGGAAAAGGAATACGCGTTTGAGGTACTTAATCCAATGCTTTCGAGTCAACTCTCCAGTATATGTCCCAACTCAGGTTGCTGCATCGAACTTGAGGTTTGGTGATGGTGTGACTGCAGAAGTCGGGATGGACTTGAAGAATATGAAAGCTCGCAGGGTACGCATATAATTATATGGTGTGATGCCCCCTGTTGATCATATTATAGGTCGGGGTCTTTACTGATCCTAATGTGGCAAAACTAAGACCCATGCAAACTGTAAGAACCCGTGGCTGCACCACGAAATTTACATTACTCAATCCTACGCATTTCAGGCTATCGCCTCTCTTGAGAAGCAGTCGGATCTCCCCTTCGAAGTTTTTGACAAAGTTGTTTCAGAGCCCACAGAAGACAGTTTCCGAGCAGCAATAATATGGGCAAGAAAGCACGATTTCAGTCATATACTAGCGTAAATTCCAACCGGAAGTAACTGGGCACCATACTAATACCTTTCCAGGGTTGGAGGTGGAAGCGTAATAGATACAGCGAAAGCCGCTAATCTGTATGTAGACCACTTGCGTCACTTGAATATGCTAATCTTCAATTATACTCAGGTTCTCGATCTACAAAGAGGCTGATCTCATGGATTTCGTTAATGCACCTATCGGGAAAGGCTTACCCATAACTCAGAGTCTCTTACCATTGATCGCGATACCAACAACGGCCGGAACTGGATCAGAAACTACCGGAACCACAATATTGGATATCACGTCTCGGTCCTTCAAGACGGGCATCGCGAACCGTGCACTCAAGCCTATCTTGGGAATTGTCGTAAGTCTATTATTTGTAGCATGCTATATCTTATGAATATTTCACAGGATACACACAATACAGAGTCTTGCCCAACGGCGGTACATATAAGTGCCGGGCTGGATGTTCTATTCCACAGCATGGAAAGTTATACCGCAATTCCGTGTGTGCAGTTATAAGCTAAAGTCGTCAGCTAACCGTGACAATTGTACAGATACACTGAACGTACTCCACGACCTGCCAATCCCATATTGAGACCAGCTTATCAAGGCAGTAATCCAGTTGCAGATATCTTCTCACTCTGGGCACTTCGAACGACCGTAAAATACCTGCCACGTATCGCTAAGAATCCAGACGATACAGAGGCGAGAAGGCAGATGCTGTGAGCCTAAATTTGGCATGTCATAACTCTATTTTCCTAATCCAGCTACATTGACGCTTAGTCTTGCATCCTCATTTGCTGGAATTGGCTTTGGAAATGCCGGCGTCCACCTTTGCCATGGTATGAGCTATCCAGTCAGTTCTCTTTATAGATATATGTTGTGGGCTGTGGCGTAATAAGATACTTATGCCTCGAACAACAGATTTCTGGGCTCAACAAGAAGGGACCAAAATATAAGCATCCAGGATATGTTACGGAGCTTCCTATTATTCCCCACGGTATCAGGTAAGATTCAAACTTGGCTCATGCATTATACTTGCTAGATTCTGAACCCATACATGAAAGTGTGGCTTTGACTGGGCCTGCAGGTAAGTTTACTTCCTTGTTAATCCAACTAGTGTTTGACATCTATCCCACAGTGTTCCAATTCACATCACCCTCATCGCCTGAGCGCCATCGCGAGGCTCTCGCTATTTTTACGAACACAAACGCTACTGATCCGTCAGTAGCCCGTATTCCAGATAGGGACATCGGTGCATATCTATTTGAAGCGATTGCTCGCTTCCTTGATGGTTTAGGCGTCCCTCGTGGTCTCAAAGCTGTTGGGTGCGCTACACCTCGGTTTACTCTCGCAAAATGTGCTGACCATAGGCTTGGCTCCTCAGGTATACCGCAAACGATCTGGATATGCTAGTCGAAGGTACTCTTCCTCAGAGACGTGTCCTCGATTTGGCTCCTGGGATTGGGGATGTTGTGGGCTCGGATGGGAGGGAGCATTTGGCGAAGATTCTCGAACAATCTCTGCAGTACTGACCGCCTTTCCTTCTGTTTTATCGTACGTGTGTAAAAAAAAAAAACATCTATGTGCTTTGTGGATTTGGATTTGGATTACTCGTGATCAAACGTGACCAAGTCGCTTTTGACTAACTCGGTAATCTCAGACGAAGATTCACCACCAGTTGGCCACCGTAAATAAAAATCATGGCAGTCGTACGGCCCATAGCCAGCAGGTTTCGACCATGCATTGATTTGCACGATGGCCAAGTGAAGCAGATCGTTGGCGGAACGCTCTCTGATACCTCGCCCGAAAATCTCAAAACTAACTTCGTAGCCAGGTCTGCTACCTCCATTAAAAAACTGGCACAGCTTACACATATCCGTGAACACATAGCCAGTCTGCTGGCGACTTTGCACGTTTGTATCGTGACAGTCACCTCGAAGGCGGGCACGTCATCAAACTTGGACCTGGGAACGACTCGGCCGCTCGTGACGCGCTACAAGCTTGGCCAGGCGGTCTTCAGATAGGTGGTGGGATTAATGAACTGAATGCTCAGGCTTGGATTGAGGCAGGAGCCAGCAAGGTTAACAAATACTCAACACGATTCTCTTGTATACAAAGATATTGAGGTAGTCTACAGGTCATCGTAACATCATACCTCTTCCCCCAAGCGAAATTCTCGTTGGAACGATTGAAAATAATTTCTTCTACCGTTGGACAAGATAGACTCGTTGTTGACGTGAGGTGAGACCTGAGTTTGACCAGGTGACGTGTGTACTGTAACGTTCACGATAAGCTGCCGTCGAAAGGGAGAAAAATGGTTTGTAGCGATGAACAAATGGCAAGACATTACAGATATGGAGGTCTGCGAAGGTATGTTTCCTATATTGTTTTCTATGGTGGTTAAAACCAATTGGGCAGACTCTCTTAAGCTACTAGCTGAACACTGCAGGTACAGAGCTTTTGTGCATTATTCGCACAAGATCTTGACGAAACACAGTGAATTCTTGATACATGCAGCAGATGTAGAGGGCCTTTGTCAGGGTATCGATCAAGAACTAGTTGAAAGTAGGCCGATCTTGTACTAAATGGTTCTACATTCCACCTAATATCGGACAGAGCTCGGTCAGTGGGCAAAAATACCTACCACATATGCAGGTGGCGCGAAAGGTAAAGTCTGGCATAAAGATTGATACATGTAACTTAAGTGCAGTCAAGATATTGGTGATTTGGATCTTGTTGATCGACTTTCTGGGGGAAGTGTGGACCTGACTTACGGAAGGTTCTTGTCCATTATTTCAATGTGCAAATAAATTATTAACGCTTGCTGTAGTTCACTGGACATTTTTGGTGGGAGTTTGGTAAAATTTGACGATCTAGTGAAGAGAGAGAGAGGGGTTCAGGGTTAGTTAGTTATGATGTAATAGACCGTGTGAACAACGATACAGTTATTCGAAATAAGGTTTGGGATAGAGGTCGGTCTGAATGGTCAAAATCTACTGATCGTTACGCACGACGCTTCTCCTCAAGGTATGCATTCACTCCCTCACTATCAACCTGCTGTCGAGGCATACTAGAAATATGCATCTCATCACTCCTGTTTTTTCCCGCACAAGTTTCGTATACTAACTTGTACCTTCCCTTTATCCGTATAGACCAACCAACAACAACAAAATGCCCGGCAAAGTCAAGGCCTACGAGCTTCAATCAAAGTATGCTTTCCGAAGACCGAGGAGGACTTGTTGTTTGAAAATGGCCTTATTACTGATGCTATACAACTTAGGTCAAAAAATGACCTGTCAAAGCAGCTCCAGGAGCTCAAGACCGAACTCCTAACACTGCGGGTACAAAAGATTGCAGGGGGTTCAGCAGCAAAACTTACAAAAATGTACGCAATCTAGTACTCATGGACATTTCCCAACTTGACCGTTTATCAGCTCTTCTGTTCGCAAGTCGATTGCTCGGGTATTGACTGTGATGAACCAGAAGGCTCGTCAAAACCTCCGCGAGTACTACAAAGGCAAGAAATACGCTCCTCTTGACCTCCGGCCGAAAAAGACACGAGCGATCAGGCGGCGTTTGACGAAGGTGAGTAGAAGGATCGCTTAGCCGCGTATACATGCACTCATTCACACATCCTTTTAAAGCATGAAGCATCGTTGAAGACTCTCAAACAGCGGAAGAAGGAGGCCAATTTTCCTATCAGGAAATACGCTGTCAAGGCATGAGTGATTTGGTGTATTAGGCATAAGAGATATATTCATGCAAAAGATTTGCTTGTGCCACCATTATTTCTTTATGCCGCGTTAATCGCCCTGTATGCCTGCGTTATGTTGCTATGTCACTTGTAACCCTATGCACCGAAGATGAGTGCAGGAAAGAACGAGTACGAGCGCTGAGGGATTTGCTCAGTCCACTTGTTAGCCCACTGTCGCCTAATTTAGCATGTGATGGATTTCGTCATCCCTCCCCTCGTCATCCCATCATCCAGGTTGCCTACTGTTTGGTTCAGAACGACGGCTACGACAACGACAGCGACAGCGACAACGACGATAACGATTCAGGCCCTTTTCTAATTGTTCTAGACAACAGTTTCAAGCTGGAAACAGGTGACCTGACTAGCACAAGGCCCATAATCAATACATCCGCCCCCAATAATCCACGCGATCAGCTTCGAATCTCAGACTGTTCATCTGTTGATACAGTCTGATCTCACCCACCTTCAATCGCCAGTACTGTCTTCCTAGCTTTCCTCTTCATATTTACTTGCGACATCAAATTGGAGCAACACGACCTGACGATTAATCATGGTGAGTCGTAGCCCCGCCCATTTCATGGTTGGCAAGTTTTCTTCGCTTCCGTGTCCATCCACCTATCGAAAGTGAGAAAATCTGAGCATCAATCGTGTGGTGCTTGCACGTGTTCTCTTACTTCAATCATTCATGAGGTCAGACAACAACGGCGCTTCTTTTCTTTTGAGCCTTGTCTCCTCGAACTATCATGTCGCGCCTCAGAAAACGCAGCGATTCTCATGATGTTTCCAATCCACAGCCGAACCTATCGTCTCGCTCACCGCCTTCTTCCCCTCAATCAAGTCACAAACCTCGGCCAAAGGAACCATATCCAGTCCCAAGCAACAACCCAGCTAGCCAATATACTTTATTAGAAAAGCTCGGTACCGGAAGCTTCGGAACAGTGTACAAGGCAATGCACAATGAGACAAAGCAAATTGTGGCCATCAAACAGATTGGTGAATTCACTGTATCTGGCCTCTGTGCTCCACTGAGGTTAAATTTTCGTTATAGATTTAGAAGATTCTGACGACGACATCTCTGAAATCCAACAAGAAATCGCAAGTTTGGCGCAATGCGACTCCGAGTATGTGACACGGTACTATGGATCGTTTGTAGTCGCATACAAACTATGGATCGTCATGGAGTACTTAGCTGGCGGGTCATGTCTAGATCTTTTGAAGCCGGGTAACTTCTCTGAGGCTCATATTGCGGTTATTTGTCGCGAGCTTCTCCTTGGTCTCGACTACCTCCATACCGAGGGGACAATCCATCGAGATATCAAAGCTGCTAACGTCCTACTTTCATCGTCTGGCAAAGTGAAGCTAGCAGATTTCGGTGTTGCTGCACAGCTTACCAACACCTTGCGGCATACCTTTGTCGGCACCCCTTTCTGGATGGCTCCAGAAGTCATTCGTCAGGCAGGGTATGATGCAAAGGCGGATATGTGGAGTTTGGGTATTACCGCTATCGAGATGGCTAAAGGGGAGCCACCACTGGCCGAGTATCATCCGATGCGTGTATTGTTTCTTATTCCCAAGGCCAAGCCTCCTGTCCTCGAAGGAGCTTTTTCGTCAGTCTTCAAAGATTTTGTTTCCCAATGCCTTACGAAAGATCCTGCTGCTGTAAGTTCACTGCTGCATTTTACTTGCGCACCTGATCATACTTTCAAAGCGACCTTCTGCGAATGAACTCCTACAACATCGATTTATACGCGGCGCACGAAAGACTTCGTACCTTACGGAACTCATTGAGCGTTATCAAGACTATCGTGCTCGACAACCAGCCAAAGGAACGCAAAAGTATCAGCCGTCACTGAGGAATACACAGGTGTGGGATACAATGCGAAGTGACTGGAATTTTGACACTGTGAAGTCTTCATCCGGAATGGGGACTTTCCGAACAATGGCAAAAGATTTGGATATGCCATTAGGTATGGTGCCAGACGAGGACGAGCCTTCCGATGAGGAAGAAAATGGTTCAATAGACACCTCTGGTGCAACCAAGGGAAGTGACCCGCTTACAAGTGGTGGGCTTGGAATGAACCCGCATGCAACCCATTCCACTGTTATAATTAAATCTGCACACACACTCCCGTCCGAGAAAGGCATACCAGAACTTTTAGCATCCGAGGGCAGTTCAGATGAGACACCTTCAAGTAGCCCTGCAACCCCACCAAATGACGCTTATGTTGATCCCGCTACCCCCCTCGGCGCACCCCCAGCTTATACGGGCTCAATACGGAGCCATCGTCGCGCTTCGTACTCTGCGCGTATGTCCGCGGATGGTGCTGGGACCGTGCTCAGAGAAGCCGATCTAGGTAGTGGCGTGGACACAATACGGCCTGTTAAAAAGGTCGACCCTGTTGGCTCACTACGACTTTCCGCTGAGTTCGTTGGAAGCATGCGGCGGGAAGGTGCAAGTTCTCCAACGTCTCCAACGAGTCACAAACGAAACACTAGTGAAGCCGCGAAAGCAGGAGCAGCGATGGTAGACGATGTTGTACTCCCCATCATTAAGAATGTCAGTGATGTCCCTTGTCTACCACTATCTATTTATCATATCTTTTCCATGAAGGCCATTCGAGATGACATGGACGCACGAGAAATCGAATCGCTTAGCATGCTATCTCGCGGGTTTTTGGAATTGAAAGAGGCAAACCCTTCTCTTGCCTATAACGTTATTGTCGACATTCTCTCAGGCATCAACGAGTACGTCTTCTCCTTACAATCTACCGATGCCGGTTGATCATAAACCTACTTTTAGGAATCAGGCTGTCCGCCAGCATGTTCAGACCTCCCGGCACCTCTTCCCACATAAACGCATCATCCGCAAGAGCGAGATGACGGCCCGTGGACTCGTTGTGACCGAGGTACAAGAAGACGTTTCAGGCCTTCCGTCGTCTTCAGGGTCGGGACACGCAGCGTCTCCGTCTTCAATGTCAATCTGTTCCGTCAAGAGCGATGAGCCTACCCCGACTCCAGTTAAAAAGTCGCCCATAGCGGAGCTCCTATACTTGAGGTGGCTAGAAGGCCTAAAAATCAAGTGGCCCAGCCTTTCATAATCCTAACTTATCGGTAACTTCGCTGCCAAGCTCCCACATTCGTATCTTATTTGGATCTTACCATCCGACGTTTCTCCTTCGCCTCATCCTCTGAATATTAATCATGTAATACTGACTCCTATCATCTACTTATCACATACTGCATACGCGAGCCTTCTTTGGAATATCGCGCTTGAACGAATTCATAAAACCCCCTCCAGCCACAGTTTTCAAACACCCATGCCATGACCGCTCAAGCGCTCAATGATCACGACGCATATACGCCACATACCCGTTCCCCCTTTACATCTATTTGTCGTACCTTTTGACAAGCTCTTCTATATTTTGATGTTAACCTTGGTTATTACAAACGCATTCGATCAGACATGCTAAACAGTCAACGGCTGTGCATTGCCGTCTATCCGTTGCACTGGTCCCCCTAAGAATGGTCTCCTATCAATATCAATTGTAATGTTGCTAGAACACTCGACTTTATGAAGACGAAAAGGTCAAGCCACTACGCAATCAATTCCATGGAGTGTTGGCTCTGCGTATTTACAACATGCCATCGAGTGAGACTTTGTTGGAATGGTACTGATCTTTGGCTCTAGGTGTAAACTTTTATGATGTCCAATTTCGTTATAGTTATATTCGTTGTCATATATGGTCCCAGGTGTCGTGAGTGAGCGTAAAGGTAAATTATGCAGGTAGTGAGTATGTATAATATTGTCTGTCCATAGTCCATAAAGCTAAGTGTGATATTAGTAGGAATCTTGAAAAAGTCCGGAAATGTAGCTAGAAGTGTCTTGACAATACTGGACCAAGATTGTCGTCTAACGCTGGCAGTGGTTTTCTAAAGACCCGAGTTTTTATCTCAGGAGGGAAAAGGCAACTAATATGGATGGGACGTAGATTGACAACATGAATTGAGGTGCGTTCCACGTCAGGCTATGCAGCAGTATTGACGAAGCAGCATTCGACGTTTGCGACGATTGGAGCCCGACGGGAGCAGCACTGGCGCTTTGCGTTGGTCCAGACTGGCTTACTGTGGGTTGACTTGAGGATACCGATGGGGAACTCGAGCTCGGCTGGGGTAATGTGGAATTTGCCAAAATGCCAGCGAATGTGACTGGCGCACTGGAGTCCTTGGAGTTCTGATAGACGCTATCTCCGATGATGTGTGCTAGAGAGCCGATTTTCCAGCCATTGGACTTGATGACGGGGTAGTTATCAATGAAGGCCTGCACAGACTGGTCACTAAGCTCGTGCTCTAGAACCATCAGGCCGGGAGATTTTGGACCTAGAAGTAGATGATTAGTAGATGGTTGGTCAAGAGAAATGATTCCTTACCAGTGGTCCATTGGACGAGGGAGTCGTGGATTTTCTGTGCATTTGTACCTCCAGTTGTCAGACTCCAGTCTTCGGTACTGAAAATGTCACCAAACGAGATTTCCTGTCAGAAAGGTCATAGGTGCAGATGGTGTTCTTGCTCACTCTTGATTCCAAATGACGGTTTCCAAATTGAACACCTGGGTTAAGACGTGAGCTCGAAGCTTGAAAGTAAACTGAGCAGTATTTGTACCTCTTTCGCAATGGCATGCACCCTCATATCCGTATCGCCATACGGTGGCCTCCAGTATCTAGGCACACGACCACCAGTGGAGTTCCTGATTAGCTCTGCGGTCCAGCCAAGCTACGGGCAGCACTTCGTTTAGCACAGATTAGGCTGAGTCTTTTGTACTATTTTCACTTACTTGCCCAACAATCTCGAGGTTGCTGAGTGTCGTCATATAAGGGTGCGTCCAAGTGTGTACAGCAATATCATTGCCGGAATTGAAGATATCCAAAAAGGCCTGAGAGTTCTGCAAGATGTATACGCCGATCATGAAATGTGTCGCAGTTTCATTGTTGGCTTCTAAAAACTGTAAAAGTTTAGGTGACGCCTGCAGGCACGCAAAAATCAACTTTTGGGGTTAATTCCTTTTATGGAGAAACCTTACCGACGTTGGTCCGTCGTCAAAGGATGTAGCAAAGTAGCCTTGAGGCGCATCCCAAATGTCGCCTGGAATTCTGCATTGTTTAGGTGTGGCGGAGCAAACTTCCGGCGAATTCGGATTTATACCCTTTGGATAAGTTGGGTTGACGCCAGGGGTATTTGTACTTTGCGGAATGTTCGGAATCTTGCCAGAGGCCACAGCAGCATTCAAGGCGTCTACCCAGGCCTTCGGTAGTTTGGAGACATCAGGTGAGGAACTGGGGAAGGGAGCGGACCATGCTGATCATTTGATATATTCTGAGTCACGATTATTGGCTTGATAGACCCATGACTCACTAGGTGAGCCCACGGCGGCATAGTTAGTACCATCACTTGGAGCGCGTCTGAAGAGGTCATGAACGGAATGGCCCTCGGGGTGATACCAGGAAGTGGGAAGACGTTTTGCGAGGTGGTGAGCTTCGTCCACATGATCATGGATAGCGGGGATCAGTGCGGCATATGCAAGAGGAAGGACGAGCAAAAAGGACGACCACAACATGGTATTGGGTCCACTAAGGGAGGGGAAGAAAAGAAAAGAAAAGAAAAGAAAGGAAACGCGTGGAGGAGGCTGAGGAGGGGGGCCCTACTTTAAAGGGAGGACGGGGAGTAGGAGCCGAGTTCATGGCTGTTATTTATGTGCACAAAACACAAATTGGATTCAGGGACACGCCACGGGCCACAGTACATATCGTACAACGGTGCCGTATGTTGAGGCAGTGCTATCTTTAGACAGGTCGATCGTGGCATTATCATTCGTGCTTCTTTCTTCTTGTGCGTACATACATGAAGCAAGCAACATTAAACGTCAAATTTCTAGTAAGAAGTATTCAGAGGGGTGTTGCAAGTCAACTCAACAACTCATCGATATTCAACGGTCTATTATGCCGTACGCCGCTGACCATTTTTAAATGTCCGGCATATCAGGACCGACAAAAGTGGGACATGTAAATCTTTCAACCACACTATTTATAAGGTATATATCAGCAAAGCAAATCACGTACAGCGTACAGGCCGGTCACGTCGCAAGAGTTGCAGGTGACGGCGCACTTGAGCCTCCTCCTTCTTGAAATTTCTTCCGTAAAAACAATGAGGTACCTTTCAGCTGTGCCACCTCCCGAACTAGGTCCGAAAACTCCCTCTTCTTCGTCATATCCGTGAGGTAAGGTGTAAAGTGATGAATACACTCCCTTGTCGTTGCATCGGGTGTGGGCGTGTTTACTAGCCATTCAATCAGCCTTCCCTTCAGCTGCTCTGTGGACACGTTGACGGGCGTAACGCCTGGCGTTTGTGCTTTTCTTTTCTTCAGTTTGGGCGCCTGATGGTTTTGCCCACCATTGACAGCTGATACAGACCCATTGATGATGTCATCCGTCGCCTTGCGTTTGTTGTTGTTCGGCCTGACAGCAGTGGAACTCCCAGAATGGCTTCCGATTATGCCTGCCACGGCGGGACTCGTGGCACGACTATTGGCAACAGGACTCGTTGCGCGACTCCCCAGAGGGGTGCTTCCACCATTTATACTGTTGGGTTTGGGTTTCATCCCATTGGGACTCGTAGCACGCTTCGCAACTACAGAATGCCCCCCGAGCGTTGTGGCAGCTACTGGAGAAGTAGCACGGGAGTTTGTACCTGACTGGACTGCTGGTTTGGGTGGTTGTGATGATGCTCGTGACTCAACCTGTTGTGGCTGTGATTGGATTGCTGGTTCCGTCGATACGACTGGCTCCTCTTCCTCCTCTTCCTCAACCTGTATTAAGTAAGTTTATCAGATACATGCTGTA